>JADLZL010006747.1:0-57587 GCA_015844335.1 Chrysopogon serrulatus | reverse complement strand
CATCAGGGGCGGATCCAGTGAAGGGACATGGGTGTACACATTTACACCCAATAATTTCTGGAAAAACTTCGAAGTTAGGAGGCTTGTCAAATCAAATGGCTAAATAGCTTTAGGTTAGGGTCCAGTGCTCAGCCTCGCACAGCATAAGGGAAGGGAAGAGATGGGGTGGGAGTACCTGAGGAAAGGGAAGAGATGGGGTGGGAGTACCTGGTGGGTGCTCGTCGCCGGCGAAAAGATCAACCAAAGCCTCAGCGTCTGGCTTAGGGCGGCGGCGGCGGCGGCGGCCGACCAGTCATCCGAGAACGAGAGGAGAGACAGACAGACAGAGGGGCTGTTTGATATAGGGGCCAGAAGGCCTTTTTGAGCCCGTGGGCTGCAACCACCTTTGTTTGATTTTCTGGGACGAGAAACGAGCCAGGCCAGCCTCATGCAAACAACGTTCTCTCTCCTGGCTCTAGAGAAACGCAAAGAAGGTTCGTTTTTTCACGGCCTGGCTAGCTGAAGCCCTCACGCGCTCGCTGGAATCACCGCCCGCTTGTCTTCTCTCGCTCACCCGCTCCTTCTTCCTTCTTCTCCGTGCCTTCCTTCTTCCACGTCGATTGGGCAGAAGGGCGCTGTGGGAAGCTGAGCGTGGACCTGGGGCACCGCGCGCTTGCGATTAGACGGCCGCCCGCCGGTGCGCCGTGCCCGCCGCTGGCTGCCGGCTGCGGGCCTAAAGGCGCAGCGCCGCAGCGGGGAGATGGCGCGTTAAGCGCGACGAGCGCGCCAGCCGAGACGGGCGGCGCACACAGACCGCCGCGCCGCCACCGGGGAGCGGCCGCGCGCCGGGCGCTCCCCGATAGCCGCGGCAGCCAGCCGCACGCCGCCCGCCGCGGAGATGGCGGTCGCGCCGCACCGCCAGATACCGCCACGCAGCGCTGGGCGCCATGCCACCATGAGGGGAGATGGGCCAGCCCGTGTGGCGCGGGCTCGGTGCGCCGCGGTGATGCGCTATGGAGAGGAAGGGTTGTCACGCCATGCTTCTGCAGCACCTTGACAGCCATTGCTGAGCCAAGCTCAACGGTCATGGCTGGCGCTTGACAAGTGCTCGATAGATTGCCCAGAAGAAGAACATCAGGGTAAGTTCACCATATCCAGATGCAAGGTCATCCTATCCTCGTGTACACCAAATCAAACACCATCGCAACATAACCTGGCTCACGGGAAACGTTACAATCAAACAAAAGGGGGTGCACCATTAGAGCCCAAGGTTTTTTCTCCCGGTCGATCGCCGGCGGTTTGGCCCGACCTTACCTTACCTTACCGACCCACGTGCAGTGCAAGCCCGGTTCAAACCGGTTCAAATTTAAAATTTGAAATTTAAAAAAAAAAACCCTAAAAAATTCCTAAAAATAGTTCATGATTTATAGAATCGAATGGTGTCAAATTTTTTCAAATTTGAGTTCGTTTAGTATTTATTTGGACGTATGGAAGTTTGAAAAAAAAAGAAAAAGAAAAATACACAAATGGCCCGTTAAGGCCCATTAAATCATAAAGGTCGAAAAAATATATTAAACGCACTCAAATTTGAAAAATTTTGACATCATTGGATTCTATAAATCATGAAGTATTTTTTGGAATTTTTTTAGCATTTTTTTTAAAATTAAATTTGAATTTTGAAAAAACCGCTCCAAACCGTAAATAACCGAGCGGTAAACCGCTCAAACCGGTCGGTAACCGGTTCAAACCGACCGATAAACCGGTCCCTACCGTTTGACTTGCGGAAATTTGAATTTTGAAATTCAAATTTGAAACCGGCCGGTTTTTGACGGTTTTTTTCTTTAGCAGAACCGGTTTCTGCCATTCTGCTTAGGCGGGCGGTTCGGTGCGTCCAAACGGTAAGTGAAACCCCTTAGAGCCTGGGTGTGGCTGGCCTCGGCCTGGGCGATGGGCTTGAGCCACCCTTGGCTCCACATCAAACAGGCCCGCATGTAAACGAGAGGCAGGTTGCAGGTTGCATCGAGAAAAAAGTCTACTTTTGGTCCCCCAACTTTCACGAAAGTTCACTTTTAGTCCCTTAACTTCAAAATCAGACAAAACCGGTCCCTCAACTTTTGAAACCGTACAGATTTCGTCCCTAGGCTGTTTTGTCGGGCGGTTTTGCTACAGTAACCACGGGTTGCTACAGTAGCCGCGGTTTCGTTTTTTTATTTCTTATTTATTTCTCGCTGAATTTTTAAAAAATCATAGTAAATCACGTAAAATTCATAAAATAGAAAATCCAATTTTGTTGGACTCCACGTGAGTAGATCTACACAGTGAATATATAATATAGTATACTTTGGTACAAAGTTTTTGCTATGAAGGTTTTGCCTTTTCATTTTTATTTATTTCCGCCCCATCTTTGAAAAATCATAGTAAATTATAGAAAATTCATAAAATAGAAAATCTAATTTTGTTGGACTCCATATGAGTAGAGCTACACATGAATATATAATATAATATATTTTAGTATAAAGTTTTTGCTATGAAGTTTTTATACAAAGTTTTTTACTAAAGTACAAAGTTTTTTACTACTTTAGTACAAAGTTTTTATACTAAAATATGTGTAGCTCTACTCGTATGGAGTCCAAAAATTTGATTTTCTATTTTATAAATTTTCTATAATTTACTATGATTTTTTAAAATTAAACGAAAATAAATAAAAATGAAAAGCCAAAACCTTCATAGCAAAAACTTTGTACTAAAGTATACTATATTGTATATTCACTGTGCAGATCTACTCATATGGAGTCCAACAAAATTGGATTTTCTATTTTATAAATTTTTGTGATTTACTATGATTTTTCAAAGATTCAGACCAAAATAAATAAGAAAATAAAAAAAAAACCGGTGGCTACTTGTAGCAACCCAAGGTTCTTACAAGCAAAACCGCCCGACAAAACAGCCCGGGGACCAAATCTGCATGATTTTAAAAAGTTGAGGGACCGGGTTTTGTCCGGTTTTGAAGTTGAGGGACCAAAAGTGAACTTTCGCGAAAGTTGGGGGACCAAAAGTAGACTTTTTCCTTGCATCGACAACAAAGGTGGCGGTGTTTGATCTAGGGGTAGGATTATCCATCTATTTTTCATATATCTAATTTAATTCTAATTATTAATTTATTTTTTTTTATCTTATTTCTCAATTTCTAATATCTAAACATCCACAATTTTTTTGAATGTTTTTATTTTTCTCTCTCTTGTTGATTTTATATCTATTCTCAAACACTTTTATTGGATAGTACAATATTATTTTAAATAAAATAAATAATAGTGATATTTATGATAATAAGTAAATGGAATTTTTATGTATTTCCTTAAAATTGAATACTTTTTATTGAAAGCTAGAAGCCACTTTTATGAGAACATTTATAACAATAATTTTTTAAAATAAAATAGTTGTCTCTTTGTGATAATTTTCTAAATGAATGTTAAATATTTTTGTCCTAAACATGGAACAACAGTTCCGTAAACTAAGAACATTGCTAACCATAATATAAAATTGGCATGAACTCATTAAAAATTTGTCTTATATGCTCCAACAAAAACTAATAAAAAGTACCAACAATTCAATATCACCTATTAAGTCTTCCTAACACTCTTTTTTATAATTTACTTTTTAAGAACTTTTATGTTGTAACAAGGGTTAAAGGTTAGGTTACAAAATACTTTAGCATATTAGAATAGTCATATTTATAAACGGTAATAACTTTGGTTAAGCAAGTATTTATCATCGGTGAGACACGAAAGAAAGTATAGGCGCATAGAGGTGTCAAGTCTATAAAAAAACTTGAACAAAAGACAATGGCATACGAGTTGAAAGAAAAAAATATCAATATGAAGCAAAGCAAAAGAAAACTTGACATGATCGGATAGAAATAGAAATAGACCGGCCATAAAAATAAATATGCATTCAAAAAATATTGTACAATTGACAAATATATAATTAATAAACTAAAAATGTTGTCACTCTTACTTAACACTAGTTAAAAGAGCAAATAGTTGTTTTATAGATAGAACATTTTTTACTTACTCCTCTGTAGAAAAATATTTTTTATTAGAAATAACTTCTATAATAGAAAAAAATATTTTTAAAAGATAAAAATATTCTTATAGTAGAATAATGTTAGGGCATTGACCCATTTACCTTCCTAGTATCTTATACAATAAGAAATTTCTACTTCGAATTTTTCTAGATAAACGTCAATTATATATATATAGGATATAATTATTCTACTTCAAGCAATACAATATTATATTTTACATGAGAATATTTAGAGAATATATAAATACAAATAAGATCTGCATGGAATACTCTAGATCTAGATATTTTATATAATAAGAAAAAATAAGAAATAAATAGAGGGAGAAATATGAAAAAGTATAGAAGGTTGCCACTATAAATACATATGTAAATTTGGGTATACATTTTATATGTAGCCACCAAGTGAGTTATGAAAGTAACATCACATATTTAGTGTCAAACTTTTTTTTGCAAATTACACAAGACAAACACAAATAGTGACAACACACGCATACTCACCCATATATATGTACACATAAATTTTACCCTATAAGCACCTCTATAAGACTAATTTTAGAGTTTATAGGTGTAAATGATTATTATTTAGTAGATGTTAAATTTTTGTTTATAGATATAATTAGAAACAAAATAAAAGAAAAAATAATTTGTACACCCAATATTACAATGCTTTGCGTCGTCACCGATGGGCATGTTATATCGGACTCATCCTCGTACCCATTTCCACATGTTCTCTCTGTTGTCCGTACTCGACCATAATCCATGTTAAGTTGTACACTTGCATAAGGCAATCCGGTTACTCAAAAAAGACCAAAGATAATGATTGGGCCATGATAATTTCCACCATGCATGACTGCAAGACCTTAGGCAAAGATCTTTGAGACAGATATTTTCACGGGGAGGTCATGGAAAACATCAAAGGACAAGGATAAGACACTAAGGCATCTTGGCAAAGATCAAAGGACAAGGGTAAGCCACTGAGGCACATAAACGAACACCTCTCGTGCATAGTGATAGAAGTTGCCTCTTTGCACCATGAAATGGGAGACACGAACTGTGCAAGCCAAATTGATCCGACGGAGAAACCCCCATCTCCGATTACACATAGAAGCATCCAACATTTGCGCTGGGGGATGCCTTGGCAACAAGCCGTAGATGGTAAAAGTTTTAGATGGGGATTGCAATTCATACCGAGATGGAGAACGTCACGGTTGTAGAGGCCTCTTGGGGCCGTCGGAGATGGGTTTCGAGTGGCGGCCTCCCCGTAAGGCAGCAGTGAGGCCGATGGGAGAGGGGGAGACGGGCGAAGCGGGAAGAACGGCGGCGCTACCGCCTCCTCCCCTTTGAGGCACGTTTGTTTTTCTTTGGGGTCCGTTTGTTTTTTCCTTCTCTTCTCCTACAGTCCCTACTTATACGTGGCGCCGCTTCCCGGTCCCTTGGCTCGCTCCATAGTCCGTCACTGTCCGGATTGGCAACCGCCAGGGCAGCCCACACACGAAGTCATCGACTGGCGGTCCGGGACCGTGCCAGCGACGCGTCCCATCGCAGTCCACACGCGCGGCCGCGCCTGCAATGCCATGGCCGCGGGGCGGCGGGCCGCCGGCGAGGTGCCGGCCATGCACCTCAAGGTGGACGGCCTCGTGGGAGCCCCTATACGCCAAAGCCGAGATGCGGTTCTCTCGTTGTCCGTACTCGACCATAATCCATGTCAAGTTGTACACTTGTATAAGGCAATCCGGTTACTCAAAAGGACCAAAGATAATGATTGGGCCATGATAATTTCCACCATGCATGACCGCAAGACCTTAGGCAAAGATGTTTGAGACCGACATTTTCACGGGAGGTCATGGAAAAGATCAAAGGACAAGGATAAGACACCGAGGCATCTTGGCAAAGATCAAAGGACAAGGGTAAGCCACCGACGCATATAAACGAACACCTCTCGTGCATAGTGATAGAAGTTGCCCGCCGCACCATGAAATGGGAGACACGAACTGTGGTAAGCCAAATTGATCCGACGGAGAAACCCCCATCTCCGATTACACATAGAAGCATCCAACATTTGCGCTGGGCGGATGCCTTGGCAACAAGCCGTAGATGGTAAAAGTTTTAGATGGGGATTGCAATTCATACCGAGATGGAGAACGTACGGTTGTAGAGGCCTCTTGGGGCCGTCGGAGATGGGTTTGAGTGGCGGCCTCCGGCAAAGAAGTGCAGGGGCGATGGGAGAGGGAGAGACGGCGAAGGGAAGAACGGCGGCGCTTACCGCCTCCCCCCCCTTTGAGGCACGTTTGTTTTTCTTTGGGGTCCGTTTGTTTTTTCCTTCTCTTCTCCTACAGTCCCCCACTTATACGTGGCGCCGCTTCCCCGGTCCCTTGGCTCGCTCCATAGTCCGTCACTCTGTCCGGATTGGCAACCAGCCAGGCAGCCCACCGTAGTCATCGATCCGCGGTCCGGGACCGTGCCAGCGACGCTGCCCATCGCAGCCCACACGCGCGCCGCGCCCGCAATGCCATGGCTGCGCGGCGGCGCGCCGGGCGGGTGGTGCTTTGGCCATGCACCTCAAGGTGGACGGCCTCTCGTGGGAGCCCCTATACGCCAAAGCCGAGATGCATGTTCTCTGTTGTCCGTATCGACCATAATCCATGTCAAGTTGTACACTTGTATAAGGCAATCCGGTTACTCAAAAGGACCAAAGATAATGATTGGGCCATGATAATTTCCACCATGCATGACCGCAAGACCTAAGGCAAAGATGCCGAGACCGACATTTTCACGGGAGGTCATGGAAAAGATCAAAGGACAAGGATAAGACACCGAGGCATCTTGGCAAAGATCAAAGGACAAGGGTAAGCCACCGACGCATATAAACGAACACCTCTCGTGCATAGTGATAGAAGTTGCCTTTCCGCACCATGAAATGGGAGACACGAACTGTGCAAGCCAAATTGATCCGACGGAGAAACCCCCATCTCCGATTACACATAGAAGCATCCAACATTTGCGCTGGGCGATGCCTTGGCAACAAGCCGAGATGGTAAAAGTTTTAGATGGGGATTGCAATTCATACCGAGATGGAGAACGACGGGTTGTAGAGGCCTCTTGGGGCCGCCGGAGATGGGTTTCGAGTGGCGGCCTCCGGCCAAAGCAGCAGAGGCCGATGGGAGAGGGAGAGACGGCGAAGGAAGAACGGCGGCGCTACCGCTCTCCTCCCCTTGAGGCACGTTTGTTTTTCTTTTGGGGTCCGCTTGTTTTTTCCTTCTCTTCTCCTACAGTCCCTACTTATACGTGGCGCCGCTTCCCGGCCCCTTGGCTCGCCCATAGTCCGCCACTGTCCGGATTGGCAACCGCCAGGGCAGCCCACACGTAGTCATCGATCTGCGTCCCGGACCGCGTTAATCGACGCTGGCCATCGCAGTCCCACACGCGCCGCCGCGCCGCAATGCCATGGCCATGGCGGCGCGGCCGCCGGGCGAGGTGCCGGCCATGCACCTCAAGGTGGACGGCCTCTCGTGGGAGCCCCTATACGCCAAAGCCGAGATGCATGTTCTCTCGTTGTCCGTGCTCGACCATAATCCATGTCAAGTTGTACACTTGTATAAGGCAATCCGGTTACTCAAAAGGACCAAAGATAATGATTGGGCCATGATAATTTCCACCATGCATGACCGCAAGACCTTAGGGCAAAGATGTTTGAGACCGACATTTTCACGGGAGGTCATGGAAAAGATCAAAGGACAAGGATAAGACACCGAGGCATCTTGGCAAAGATCAAAGGACAAGGGTAAGCCACCGACGCATATAAACGAACACCTCTCGTGCATAGTGATAGAAGTTGCCTGGCCGCACCATGAAATGGGAGACACGAACCGTGCAAGCCAAATTGATCCGACGGAGAAACCCCCATCTCCGATTACACATAGAAGCATCCAACATTTGCGCTGGGCGGATGCCTTGGCAACAAGCCGAGATGGTAAAAGTTTTAGATGGGGATTGCAATTCATACCGAGATGGAGAACGTATTTGGTTGAGAGGCCTCTTGGGGCCGCCGGAGATGGGTTTCGAGTGGCGGCCTCCGGCGCCAGCAGCAGTGCAGGCCGATGGGAGAGGGAGAGACGGCGAAGCCGAAGAACGGGCGGCGCCACCGCCTCCTCCCCTTTGAGGCACGTTTTGTTTTTCTTTGGGGTCCGCTTTGTTTTTTCTTCTCTTCTCTTCTCCTACAGCCCTACTTATACGTGGCGCCGCTTCCCGGTCCCTTGGCTCGCTCCATAGTCCGTCACTCTGTCCGGGATTGGCAACCAGCCAGGCAGCCCACACGAAGTCATCGATCCGCGGGTCCGGGACCGTGCCACCGACGCTGGCCCATCGCAGTTCACACGCGCGCCGCGCCTGCAATGCCATGGGCGCGGGCGGCGGCCGTCCGGCGAGGTGCCGGCCATGCACCTCAAGGTGGACGGCCTCGTGGGAGCCCCCCTATACGCCAAAGCCGAGATGCATGTTCTCTCGTTGTCCGCACTCGACCATAATCCATGTCAAGTTGTACACTTGTATAAGGCAATCCGGTTACTCAAAAGGACCAAAGATAATGATTGGGCCATGATAATTTCCACCATGCATGACCGCAAGACCTTAGGGCAAAGATGTCGAGACCGACATTTTCACGGGGAGGTCATGGAAAAGATCAAAGGACAAGGATAAGACACCGAGGCATCTTGGCAAAGATCAAAGGACAAGGGTAAGCCAATGACGCATATAAACGAACACCTCTCGTGCATAGTGATAGAAGTTGCCTCGCCGCACCATGAAATGGGAGACACGAACTCGGTAAGCCAAATTGATCCGACGGAGAAACCCCCATCTCCGATTACACATAGAAGCATCCAACATTTGCGCTGGGCGGATGCCTTGGCAACAAGCCGAGATGGTAAAAGTTTTAGATGGGGATTGCAATTCATACCGAGATGGAGAACGTGACGGTTGTAGAGGCCTCTTGGGGCCGCCGGAGATGGGTTTCGAGTGGCGGCCTCCCGGCAGCAGCAGTGCAGGCCGATGGGAGAGGGAGAGACGGCGAAGGGGAAGAACGGCGGCGCCACCGCCTCCTCCCCTTTGAGGCACGTTTGTTTTTCTTTGGGGTCCGTTTGTTTTTTTCCTTCTCTTCTCCTACAGTCCCTACTTATACGTGGCGCCGCTTCCCGGTCCCTTGGCTCGCTCCATAGTCCGTCACTCTGTCCGGATTGGCAACCAGCCAGGGCAGCCCACACGAAGTCATCGACCATGGGTCCGGGACCGTGCCATCGACGCTGCCCATCGCAGTCCACACGCGCTGCCGCGCCGCAATGCCATGGCGCGCGGCGGCGGCCGCCGGCGAGGTGCCGGCCATGCACCTCAAGGTGGACGGCCTCTCGTGGGAGCCCCTATACGCCAAAAGCCGAGATGCATGTTCTCTCGTTGTCCGTACTCGACCATAATCCATGTCAAGTTGTACACTTGTATAAGGCAATCCGGTTACTCAAAAGGACCAAAGATAATGATTGGGCCATGATAATTTCCACCATGCATGACCGCAAGACCTTAGGCAAAGATGCCGAGACCGACATTTTCACGGGAGGTCATGGAAAAGATCAAAGGACAAGGATAAGACACCGAGGCATCTTGGCAAAGATCAAAGGACAAGGGTAAGCCACCGACGCATATAAACGAACACCTCTCGTGCATAGTGATAGAAGTTGCCTCGCCGCACCATGAAATGGGAGACACGAACTCGGCAAGCCAAATTGATCCGACGGAGAAACCCCCATCTCCGATTACACATAGAAGCATCCAACATTTGCGCTGGGCGATGCCTTGGCAACAAGCCGTAGATGGTAAAAGTTTTAGATGGGGATTGCAATTCATACCGAGATGGAGAACGTACGGTTGTAGAGGCCTCTTTTGGGGCCGCTCGGAGATGGGTTTCGAGTGGCGGCCTCCGGCCAAGCAGCAGTGCAGGCCGATGGGAGAGGGAGAGACGGCGAAGCGGGAAGAACGGCGGCGCTACCGCCTCCCTCCCCTTTGAGGCACGTTTGTTTTTCTTTGGGGTCCGTTTGTTTTTTCCTTCTCTTCTCCTACAGTCCTACTTATACGTGGCGCCGCTTCCCGGCCCCTTGGCTCGCTCCATAGTCCGTCACTGTCCCGGATTGGCAACCGCCAGGCAGCCCACACAGAAGTCATCGACTGCGGGGTCCGGGACCGTGCATCGACGCTGGCCCACCGCAGTCCACACGCTGTCGCTACCGCAATGCCATGGTCGCGCGGCGGCGTCGCCGGCGAGGTGCCGGCCATGCACCTCAAGGTGGACGGCCTCGTGGGAGCCCCTATACGCCAAAGCCGAGATGCATGTTCTCTCGTTGTCCGTATCGACCATAATCCATGTCAAGTTGTACACTTGTATAAGGCAATCCGTTACTCAAAAGGACCAAAGATAATGATTGGGCCATGATAATTTCCACCATGCATGACCGCAAGACCTTAGGCAAAGATGCCGAGACCGACATTTTCACGGGAGGTCATGGAAAAGATCAAAGGACAAGGATAAGACACCGAGGCATCTTGGCAAAGATCAAAGGACAAGGGTAAGCCACCGACGCATATAAACGAACACCTCTCGTGCATAGTGATAGAAGTTGCCTCGCCGCACCATGAAATGGGAGACACGAACGCGGCAAGCCAAATTGATCCGACGGAGAAACCCCCATCTCCGATTACACATAGAAGCATCCAACATTTGCGCTGGGCGGATGCCTTGGCAACAAGCCGTAGATGGTAAAAGTTTTAGATGGGGATTGCAATTCATACCGAGATGGAGAACGTGACGGTTGTAGAGGCCTCTTGGGGCCGCCGGAGATGGGTTTCGGAGTGGCGGCCTCCCGGCAGCAGAAAGTGCAGGGCCGATGGGAGAGGGAGAGACGGCGAGCGGGAAGAACGGCGGCGCTACCGTCTCCTCCCCTTTGAGGCACGTTTGTTTTTCTTTGGGGTCCGTTTGTTTTTTCCTTCTCTTCTCCTACAGTCCTACTTATACGTGGCGCCGCTTCCCGGCCCCTTGGCTCGCTCCATAGTCCGTCACTGTCCGGATTGGCAACCAGCCAGGCAGCCCACACAGAAGTCATCGATCTGCGGTCCGGGACCGTGCCACCGACGCTGCCCATCGCAGTCCACACGCCGCGGCCGCGCCGCAATGCCATGGTCGCGGGCGGCGGCCGCCGGCGGGCGAGGTGCCGGCCATGCACCTCAAGGTGGACGGCCTCTCGTGGGAGCCCCTATACGCCAAAGCCGAGATGCATGTTCTCTCGTTGTCCGTATTTCTCGACCATAATCCATGTCAAGTTGTACACTTGTATAAGGCAATCCGGTTACTCAAAAAGGACCAAAGATAATGATTGGGCCATGATAATTTCCACCATGCATGACTGCAAGACCTTAGGCAGCATGCTGAGACTGACATTTTCACGGGGAGGTCATGGAAAAGATCAAAGGACAAGGATAAGACACTGAGGCATCTTGGCAAAGATCAAAGGACAAGGGTAAGCCACTGACGCATATAAACGAACACCTCTCGTGCATAGTGATAGAAGTTGCCTCGCTGCACCATGAAATGGGAGACACGAACTCGGCAAGCCAAATTGATCCGACGGAGAAACCCCCATCTCCGATTACACATAGAAGCATCCAACATTTGCGCGGGCGGATGCCTTGGCAACAAGCCGAGATGGTAAAAGTTTTAGATGGGGATTGCAATTCATACCGAGATGGAGAACGTGACGGTTGTAGAGGCCTCTTGGGGGCCGCTCGGAGATGGGTTTCGAGTGGCGGCCTCCCGCCAGCAGCAGTGCAGGCCGATGGGAGAGGGAGAGACGGCGAAGCGGGAAGAACGGCGGCGCTACCGCCTCCTCCCCCCTTTGAGGCACGTTTGTTTTTCTTTGGGGTCCGCTTGTTTTTTCCTTCTCTTCTCCTACAGTCCTACTTATACGTGGCGCCGCTTCCCTGGTCCCTTGGCTCGCTCCCATAGTCCGTCACTGTCCCGGATTGGCAACCAGCCAGGCAGCCCACACAGAAGTCATCGATCTGCGGTCCGGGACCGTGCCAATCGACGCTGCCCCATCGCAGTCCACACGCGCGCCGCGCCGCAATGCCATGGCTGCGGGGCGGGCGGCCGCCGGGCGAGGTGCCGGCCATGCACCTCAAGGTGGACGGCCTCTCGTGGGAGCCCCTATACGCCAAAGCCGAGATGCATGTTCTCTCGTTGTCCGTATCGACCATAATCCATGTCAAGTTGTACACTTGTATAAGGCAATCCGGTTACTCAAAAGGACCAAAGATAATGATTGGGCCATGATAATTTCCACCATGCATGACTGCAAGACCTTAGGCAGCATGGTGAGACTGACATTTTCACGGGGAGGTCATGGAAAAGATCAAAGGACAAGGATAAGACACTGAGGCATCTTGGCAAAGATCAAAGGACAAGGGTAAGCCACTGACGCATATAAACGAACACCTCTCGTGCATAGTGATAGAAGTTGCCTCGCCGCACCATGAAATGGGAGACACGAACCGCGCAAGCCAAATTGATCCGACGGAGAAACCCCCATCTCCGATTACACATAGAAGCATCCAACATTTGCGCTGGGCGGATGCCTTGGCAACAAGCCGTAGATGGTAAAAGTTTTAGATGGGGATTGCAATTCATACCGAGATGGAGAACGTGACGGTTGTAGAGGCCTCTTGGGGCCGTCGGAGATGGGTTTCGAGTGGCGGCCTCCGGCGCAAGAAAGTGCAGGCCGATGGGGAGGGAGAGACGGCGAAGGGAAGAACGGCGGCGCTACCGCCTCCTCCCCTTTGAGGCACGTTTGTTTTTCTTTGGGGTCCGTTTGTTTTTCCTTCTCTTCTCCTACAGTCCTACTTATACGTGGCGCCGCTTCCCGGTCCCTTGGCTCGCTCCATAGTCCGTCACTGTCCGGATTGGCAACCAGCCAGGCAGCCCACACAGAAGTCATCGATCCGCGGTCCGGGACCGTGCCACCGACGCTGCCCATCGCAGTCCACACGCGCCCGCGCCGCAATGCCATGGCCGCGCGCGCGGCGGCCGCCGGCGAGGTGGTGTTGGCCATGCACCTCAAGGTGGACGGCCTCTCGTGGGAGCCCCTATACGCCAAAGCCGAGATGCATGTTCTCTCGTTGTCCGTACTCGACCATAATCCATGTCAAGTTGTACACTTGTATAAGGCAATCCGGTTACTCAAAAGGACCAGCATAATGATTGGGCCATGATAATTTCCACCATGCATGACTGCAAGACCTTAGGCAGCATGCTGAGACTGACATTTTCACGGGGAGGTCATGGAAAAGATCAAAGGACAAGGATAAGACACTGAGGCATCTTGGCAAAGATCAAAGGACAAGGGTAAGCCACTGACGCATATAAACGAACACCTCTCGTGCATAGTGATAGAAGTTGCCTGCTGCACCATGAAATGGGAGACACGAACTGTGCAAGCCAAATTGATCCGACGGAGAAACCCCCATCTCCGATTACACATAGAAGCATCCAACATTTGCGCGGCGGATGCCTTGGCAACAAGCCAGAGATGGTAAAAGTTTTAGATGGGGATTGCAATTCATACCGAGATGGAGAACGTACGGTTGTAGAGGCCTCTTGGGGCCGTCGGAGATGGGTTTCGGAGTGGCGGCCTCCGGCGCAGCAGGCAGAGGCTGATGGGAGAGGGAGAGACGGCGAGCGGGAAGAACGGCGGCGCTACCGTCTCCTCCCCTTTGAGGCACGTTTGTTTTTCTTTGGGGTCCGTTTGTTTTTTCCTTCTCTTCTCCTACAGTCCTACTTATACGTGGCGCTGCTTCCCGGTCCCTTGGCTCGCTCCATAGTCCGTCACTGTCCGGATTGGCAACCAGCCAGGCAGCCCACACACGAAGTCATCGATCTGCGGTCCGGGACCGTGCCACCGACGCGTCCATCGCAGTCCACACGCCACGCCGCGCCCTGCAATGCCATGGCTGCGGCGGCGGCCGCCGGCGAGGTGCCGGCCATGCACCTCAAGGTGGACGGCCTCTCGTGGGAGCCCCTATACGCCAAAGCCGAGATGCATGTTCTCTCGTTGTCCGTATTTCGACCATAATCCATGTCAAGTTGTACACTTGTATAAGGCAATCCGGTTACTCAAAAGGACCAAAGATAATGATTGGGCCATGATAATTTCCACCATGCATGACCGCAAGACCTTAGGCAAAGATGTTTGAGACCGACATTTTCACGGGAGGTCATGGAAAAGATCAAAGGACAAGGATAAGACACCGAGGCATCTTGGCAAAGATCAAAGGACAAGGGTAAGCCACCGACGATATAAACGAACACCTCTCGTGCATAGTGATAGAAGTTGCCTCGCCGCACCATGAAATGGGAGACACGAATCTGTGCAAGCCAAATTGATCCGACGGAGAAACCCCCATCTCCGATTACACATAGAAGCATCCAACATTTGCGCGGGCGGATGCCTTGGCAACAAGCCGAGATGGTAAAAGTTTTAGATGGGGATTGCAATTCATACCGAGATGGAGAACGTGACGGTTGTAGAGGCCTCTTGGGGCCGTCGGAGATGGGTTTCGAGTGGCGGCCTCCGGCAGCAAAGCAGGCGAGGCCGATGGGAGAGGGAGAGACGGCGAAGCGGGAAGAACGGCGGCGCTACCGCCTCCTCCCCTTTGAGGCACGTTTGTTTTTCTTTGGGGTCCGTTTGTTTTTTCTTCTCTTCTCCTACAGTCCCTACTTATACGTGGCGCCGCTTCCCGGTCCCTTGGCTCGCTCCATAGTCCGTCCACTCTGTCCGGATTGGCAACCGCCAGGCAGCCCACACAGAGTCATCGACCTGCGGTCCGGGACCGTGCCACCGACGCTGCCCCATCGCAGTCCACACGCGCGGCCGCGCCTGCAATGCCATGGCTGCGGCGGCGCCGCCGGCGGCGAGGTGCTGGCCATGCACCTCAAGGTGGACGGCCTCGTGTGGGAGCCCCTATACGCCAAAGCCGAGATGCATGTTCTCTATTGTCCGTACTCGACCATAATCCATGTCAAGTTGTACACTTGTATAAGGCAATCCGGTTACTCAAAAGGACCAAAGATAATGATTGGGCCATGATAATTTCCACCATGCATGACCGCAAGACCTTAGGCAAAGATGTTTGAGACTGACATTTTCACGGGGAGGTCATGGAAAAGATCAAAGGACAAGGATAAGACACTGAGGCATCTTGGCAAAGATCAAAGGACAAGGGTAAGCCACTGACGCATATAAACGAACACCTCTCGTGCATAGTGATAGAAGTTGCCTCGCTGCACCATGAAATGGGAGACACGAATCGCAAGCCAAATTGATCCGACGGAGAAACCCCCATCTCCGATTACACATAGAAGCATCCAACATTTGCGCGGCGGATGCCTTGGCAACAAGCCAGAGATGGTAAAAGTTTTAGATGGGGATTGCAATTCATACCGAGATGGAGAACGTACGGTTGTAGAGGCCTCTTGGGGCCGTCGGAGATGGGTTTCGGAGTGGCGGCCTCCCCCGCGCAGCCAGCAGTGCAGGCCGATGGGAGAGGGAGAGACGGCGAGCGGGAAGAACGGCGGCGCTACCGTCTCCTCCCCTTTGAGGCACGTTTGTTTTTCTTTGGGGTCCGTTTGTTTTTTCCTTCTCTTCTCCTACAGTCCTACTTATACGTGGCGCTGCTTCCCGGTCCCTTGGCTCGGCTCCATAGTCCGTCCACTGTCCCGGATTGGCAACCAGCCAGGCAGCCCACACGAGTCATCGATCTGCGGTCCGGGACCGTGCCACGACGACGCGCCCATCGCAGTCCACCACACGCGCGGCGCGCCGCAATGCCATGGCTGCGGGGCGGGGCGCCGCCGGCGAGGTGCTGGCCATGCACCTCAAGGTGGACGGCCTCTCGTGGGAGCCCCTATACGCCAAAGCCGAGATGCATGTTCTCTGTTGTCCGTACTCGACCATAATCCATGTCAAGTTGTACACTTGTATAAGGCAATCCGGTTACTCAAAAGGACCAAAGATAATGATTGGGCCATGATAATTTCCACCATGCATGACCGCAAGACCTTAGGCAAAGATGTTTGAGACCGACATTTTCACGGGAGGTCATGGAAAAGATCAAAGGACAAGGATAAGACACCGAGGCATCTTGGCAAAGATCAAAGGACAAGGGTAAGCCACCGACGCATATAAACGAACACCTCTCGTGCATAGTGATAGAAGTTGCCTCGCCGCACCATGAAATGGGAGACACGAACTGCAAGCAAGCCAAATTGATCCGACGGAGAAACCCCCATCTCCGATTACACATAGAAGCATCCAACATTTGCGCTGGCGGATGCCTTGGCAACAAGCCGTAGATGGTAAAAGTTTTAGATGGGGATTGCAATTCATACCGAGATGGAGAACGTGACGGTTGTAGAGGCCTCTTGGGGCCGTCGGAGATGGGTTTCGAGAGGCGGCCTCCTCCGGCGCAGCAGCAGGCCCGATGGGAGAGGGAGAGACGGCGAAGGAGGAAGAACGGCGGCGCTACCGCCTCCCTCCCCTTTGAGGCACGTTTGTTTTTCTTTTTGGGGTCCGTTTGTTTTTCCTTCTCTTCTCCTACTGCCCTACTTATACGTGGCGCCGCTTCCCGGTCCCTTGGCTCGCTCCATAGTCCGTCACTCTGTCCGGATTGGCAACCAGCCAGGCAGGCAGCCCACACAGAGTCATCGACCTGCGGTCCGGACCGTGCCAGCACCGACGCTGGCCCATCGCAGTCCACACGCGCGCGCCGCGCCTGCAATGCCATGGCTGCGGCGGCGGCCGCCGGCGAGGTGCCGGCCATGCACCTCAAGGTGGACGGCCTCTCGGGAGCCCCTATACGCCAAAGCCGAGATGCATGTTCTCTATTGTCCGTACTCGACCATAATCCATGTCAAGTTGTACACTTGTATAAGGCAATCCGGTTACTCAAAAAAGGACCAAAGATAATGATTGGGCCATGATAATTTCCACCATGCATGACTGCAAGACCTTAGGCAGCATGCTGAGACTGACATTTTCACGGGGAGGTCATGGAAAAGATCAAAGGACAAGGATAAGACACTGAGGCATCTTGGCAAAGATCAAAGGACAAGGGTAAGCCACTGACGCATATAAACGAACACCTCTCGTGCATAGTGATAGAAGTTGCCTGCTGCACCATGAAATGGGAGACACGAACTGTGCAAGCCAAATTGATCCGACGGAGAAACCCCCATCTCCGATTACACATAGAAGCATCCAACATTTGCGCGGGCGGATGCCTTGGCAACAAGCCGTAGATGGTAAAAGTTTTAGATGGGGATTGCAATTCATACCGAGATGGAGAACGTACGGTTGTAGAGGCCTCTTGGGGCCGTCGGAGATGGGTTTCGGAGTGGCGGCCTCCGGCGCAGCAGGCAGAGGCTGATGGGAGAGGGAGAGACGGCGAGCGGAAGAACGGCGGCGCTACCGCCTCCCTCCCCTTTGAGGCACGTTTGTTGTTTTCTTTGGGGTCCGTTTGTTTTTCCTTCTCTTCTCCTACAGTCCTACTTATACGTGGCGCCGCTTCCCGGTCCCTTGGCTCGGCTCCATAGTCCGTCACTGTCCGGATTGGCAACCAGCGGGCAGCCCACCCACAAGTCATCGATCTGCGGTCCGGGACCGTGCCACTGACGCGTCCACTGCAGTCCACACGCGCGGCCGCGCCTGCAATGCCATGGCTGCGGCGGCGGCCGTCGGCGAGGTGTTGGCCATGCACCTCAAGGTGGACGGCCTCTCGTGGGAGCCCCTATACGCCAAAGCTGAGATGCATGTTCTCTGTTGTCCGTACTCGACCATAATCCATGTCAAGTTGTACACTTGTATAAGGCAATCCGGTTACTCAAAAGGACCAAAGATAATGATTGGGCCATGATAATTTCCACCATGCATGACTGCAAGACCTTAGGCAGCATGCTTTGAGACTGACATTTTCACGGGGAGGTCATGGAAAAGATCAAAGGACAAGGATAAGACACTGAGGCATCTTGGCAAAGATCAAAGGACAAGGGTAAGCCACTGACGCATATAAACGAACACCTCTCGTGCATAGTGATAGAAGTTGCCTGCTGCACCATGAAATGGGAGACACGAACTGTGCAAGCCAAATTGATCCGACGGAGAAACCCCCCATCTCCGATTACACATAGAAGCATCCAACATTTGCGCGGGCGGATGCCTTGGCAACAAGCCAGAGATGGTAAAAGTTTTAGATGGGGATTGCAATTCATACCGAGATGGAGAACGTACGGTTGTAGAGGCCTCTTGGGGCCGTCGGAGATGGGTTTCGGAGTGGCGGCCTCCGGCGCAGCGGCAGAGGCTGATGGGAGAGGGAGAGACGGCGAGCGGGAAGAACGGCGGCGCTACCGTCTCCTCCCCTTTGAGGCACGTTTGTTTTTCTTTGGGGTCCGTTTGTTTTTTCCTTCTCTTCTCCTACAGTCCTACTTATACGTGGCGCCGCTTCCCGGTCCCTTGGCTCGGCTCCATAGTCCGTCACTCGTCCGGATTGGCAACCAGCCAGGCAGCCCACACAGAAGTCATCGATCTGCGGTCCGGGACCGTGCCAGCGACGCGTCCCATCGCAGTCCACACGCGCGGCCGCGCTCGCAATGCCATGGCTGCGGCGGCGGCCGTCGGCGAGGTGCCATGGCCATGCACCTCAAGGTGGACGGCCTCTCGTGGGAGCCCCTATACGCCAAAGCCGAGATGCATGTTCTCTGTTGTCCGTACTCGACCATAATCCATGTCAAGTTGTACACTTGTATAAGGCAATCCGGTTACTCAAAAGGACCAAAGATAATGATTGGGCCATGATAATTTCCACCATGCATGACTGCAAGACCTTAGGCAAAGATCTTTGAGGCCCGACATTTTCACGGGGAGGTCATGGAAAAGATCAAAGGCCAAGGATAAGACACTGAGGCATCTTGGCAAAGATCAAAGGACAAGGGTAAGCCACTGACGCATATAAACGAACACCTCTCGTGCATAGTGATAGAAGTTGCCTGCTGCACCATGAAATGGGAGACACGAACTGTGCAAGCCAAATTGATCCGACGGAGAAACCCCCATCTCCGATTACACATAGAAGCATCCAACATTTGCGCGGCGGATGCCTTGGCAACAAGCCAGAGATGGTAAAAGTTTTAGATGGGGATTGCAATTCATACCGAGATGGAGAACGTACGGTTGTAGAGGCCTCTTGGGGCCGTCGGAGATGGGTTTCGGAGTGGCGGCCTCCGGCGCAGCAGGCAGAGGCTGATGGGAGAGGGAGAGACGGCGAGCGGGAAGAACGGCGGCGCTACCGTCTCCTCCCCTTTGAGGCACGTTTGTTTTTCTTTGGGGTCCGTTTGTTTTTTCCTTCTCTTCTCCTACAGTCCTACTTATACGTGGCGCTGCTTCCCGGTCCCTTGGCTCTGGCTCCATAGTCCGTCACTCTGTCCGGATTGGCAACCAGCAGGGCAGCCCACACAGAGTCATCGATCTGCGGTCCGGGACCGTGCCACTGACGCGTCCACTGCAGTCCACACGCGCGGCCGCGCCTGCAATGCCATGGCTGCGGCGGCGGCCGTCGGCGAGGTGCTGGCCATGCACCTCAAGGTGGACGGCCTCTCGTGGGAGCCCCTATACGCCAAAGCTGAGATGCATGTTCTCTGTTGTCCGTACTCGACCATAATCCATGTCAAGTTGTACACTTGTATAAGGCAATCCGGTTACTCAAAAGGACCAGCATAATGATTGGGCCATGATAATTTCCACCATGCATGACTGCAAGACCTTAGGCAGCATGCTGAGACTGACATTTTCACGGGGAGGTCATGGAAAAGATCAAAGGACAAGGATAAGACACTGAGGCATCTTGGCAAAGATCAAAGGACAAGGGTAAGCCACTGACGCATATAAACGAACACCTCTCGTGCATAGTGATAGAAGTTGCCTGCTGCACCATGAAATGGGAGACACGAACTGTGCAAGCCAAATTGATCCGACGGAGAAACCCCCATCTCCGATTACACATAGAAGCATCCAACATTTGCGCGGCGGATGCCTTGGCAACAAGCCAGAGATGGTAAAAGTTTTAGATGGGGATTGCAATTCATACCGAGATGGAGAACGTACGGTTGTAGAGGCCTCTTGGGGCCGTCGGAGATGGGTTTCGGAGTGGCGGCCTCCCGCAGCCGAGCGAGTGAGGCTGATGGGAGAGGGAGAGAGCGGCGGGGGAAGAACGGCGGCGCTACCGTCTCCCTCCCCTTTGAGGCACGTTTGTTTTTCTTTGGGGTCCGTTTGTTTTTCCTTCTCTTCTCCTACAGTCCTACTTATACGTGGCGCCGCTTCCCGGTCCCTTGGCTCGGCTCCATAGTCCGTCACTCTGTCCGGATTGGCAACCAGCGGGGCAGCCCACACGAGAGTCATCGATCTGCGGTCCCGGGACCGTCCAGCGACGCGTCCCACTGCGTCCACACGCGGCCGCGCTGCCGCAATGCCATGGCTGCGGCGGCGGCCGTCGGCGAGGTGCTGGCCATGCACCTCAAGGTGGACGGCCTCTCGTGGGAGCCCCTATACGCCAAAGCTGAGATGCATGTTCTCTGTTGTCCGTACTCGACCATAATCCATGTCAAGTTGTACACTTGTATAAGGCAATCCGGTTACTCAAAAGGACCAAAGATAATGATTGGGCCATGATAATTTCCACCATGCATGACTGCAAGACCTTAGGCGACATCTTTGAGAGACCCGACATTTTCACGGGGAGGTCATGGAAAAGATCAAAGGACAAGGATAAGACACCGAGGCATCTTGGCAAAGATCAAAGGACAAGGGTAAGCCAGCGACGCATATAAACGAACACCTCTCGTGCATAGTGATAGAAGTTGCTGCTTTGCACCATGAAATGGGAGACCTGAACTGTGCAAGCCAAATTGATCCGACGGAGAAACCCCCATCTCCGATTACACATAGAAGCATCCAACATTTGCGCCGGGCGGATGCCTTGGCAACAAGCCGAGAGATGGTAAAAGTTTTAGATGGGGATTGCAATTCATACCGAGATGGAGAACGTCACGGTTGTAGAGGCCTCTTGGGGCCGTCGGAGATGGGTTTCGGAGTGGCGGCCTCCCGGCCGCAGCAGCGAGAGGCGATGGGAGAGGGAGAGAGCGGCGGGAAGAACGGCGGCGGCGCTACCGTCTCCTCCCCTTTGAGGCACGTTTGTTTTTCTTTGGGGTCCGTTTGTTTTTTCCTTCTCTTCTCCTACATCCTACTTATACGTGGCGCCGCTTCCCGGTCCCTTGGCTCTGGCTCCATAGTCCGTCACTCTGTCCGGATTGGCAACCAGCCAGGGGCAGCCCACACGAAGTCATCGATCTGCGGTCGGGACCGTGCCAGCGACGCGTCCCTGCGGTCCCACCGCAGCGGCCGCGCTGCAATGCCATGGCTGCGGCGGCGGCCGTCGGCGAGGTGCTGGCCATGCACCTCAAGGTGGACGGCCTCTCGTGGGAGCCCCTATACGCCAAAGCCGAGATGCATGTTCTCTGTTGTCCGTACTCGACCATAATCCATGTCAAGTTGTACACTTGTATAAGGCAATCCGGTTACTCAAAAGGACCAGCATAATGATTGGGCCATGATAATTTCCACCATGCATGACTGCAAGACCTTAGGCAGCATGCTGAGACTGACATTTTCACGGGGAGGTCATGGAAAAGATCAAAGGACAAGGATAAGACACTGAGGCATCTTGGCAAAGATCAAAGGACAAGGGTAAGCCACTGACGCATATAAACGAACACCTCTCGTGCATAGTGATAGAAGTTGCCTGCTGCACCATGAAATGGGAGACACGAACTGTGCAAGCCAAATTGATCCGACGGAGAAACCCCCATCTCCGATTACACATAGAAGCATCCAACATTTGCGCGGATGCCTTGGCAACAAGCCGAGAGATGGTAAAAGTTTTAGATGGGGATTGCAATTCATACCGAGATGGAGAACGTACGGTTGTAGAGGCCTCTTGGGGCCGTCGGAGATGGGTTTCGGAGTGGCGGCCTCCCGGCCTTGAGCCGGCGGCTGATGGGAGAGGGAGAGACGGCGAGCGGGAAGAACGGCGGCGCTACCGTCTCCTCCCCTTTGAGGCACGTTTGTTTTTCTTTGGGGTCCGTTTGTTTTTTCCTTCTCTTCTCCTACAGTCCTACTTATACGTGGCGCTGCTTCCCGGTCCCTTGGCTCTGGCTCCATAGTCCGTCACTCTGTCCGGATTGGCAACCAGCAGGGCAGCCCACACAGAGTCATCGATCTGCGGTCGGGGACCGTGCCAGCGACGTCGTCCCACTGCAGTCCACACGCGGCGGCGCGCCTGCAATGCCATGGCTGCGGCGGCGGCGGCGTCGGCGAGGTGCTGGCCATGCACCTCAAGGTGGACGGCCTCTCGTGGGAGCCCCTATACGCCAAAAGGCGAGATGCATGTTCTCTGTTGTCCGTACTCGACCATAATCCATGTCAAGTTGTACACTTGTATAAGGCAATCCGGTTACTCAAAAGGACCAGCATAATGATTGGGCCATGATAATTTCCACCATGCATGACTGCAAAGACCTTAGGCGACATCTTTGAGGCCCGACATTTTTTCACGGGGAGGTCATGGAAAAGATCAAAGGACAAGGATAAGACACTGAGGCATCTTGGCAAAGATCAAAGGACAAGGGTAAGCCAGCGACGCATATAAGCGAAACACCTCTCGTGCATAGTGATAGAAGTTGCTGCTTTGCACCATGAAATGGGAGACACGAACTGTGCAAGCCAAATTGATCCGACGGAGAAACCCCCATCTCCGATTACACATAGAAGCATCCAACATTTGCGCGGCGGATGCCTTGGCAACAAGCCGAGAGATGGTAAAAGTTTTAGATGGGGATTGCAATTCATACCGAGATGGAGAACGTCACGGTTGTAGAGGCCTCTTGGGGCCGTCGGAGATGGAGTTTCGGAGTGGCGGCCTCCCGGCGCAGCGAGGCAGGGCGATGGGAGAGGGAGGCGGCGGCGGGAAGAACGGCGGCGCTACCGTCTCCTCCCCTTTGAGGCACGTTTGTTTTTCTTTGGGGTCCGTTTGTTTTTCCTTCTCTTCTCCTACAGTCCTACTTATACGTGGCGCTTTCCCGGTCCCTTGGCTCGGCTCCATAGTCCGTCACTCTGTCCGGGATTGGCAACCAGCGGGGCAGCCCACCAGAAGTCATCGATCTGCGGTCGGGGACCGTGCCAGCAGCAGCGTCCACTGCAGTCCACACGCGGCGCGCGCCGCAATGCCATGGCTGCGGCGGCGTGGCCGTCGGCGAGTGCTGGCCATGCACCTCAAGGTGGACGGCCTCTCGTGGGAGCCCCTATACGCCAAAGCTGAGATGCATGTTCTCTGTTGTCCGTACTCGACCATAATCCATGTCAAGTTGTACACTTGTATAAGGCAATCCGGTTACTCAAAAGGACCAGCATAATGATTGGGCCATGATAATTTCCACCATGCATGACTGCAAGACCTTAGGCAGCATGCTGAGACTGACATTTTCACGGGGAGGTCATGGAAAAGATCAAAGGACAAGGATAAGACAACGAGGCATCTTGGCAAAGATCAAAGGACAAGGGTAAGCCACTGACGCATATAAACGAACACCTCTCGTGCATAGTGATAGAAGTTGCCTGCTGCACCATGAAATGGGAGACACGAACTGTGCAAGCCAAATTGATCCGACGGAGAAACCCCCATCTCCGATTACACATAGAAGCATCCAACATTTGCGCGGCGGATGCCTTGGCAACAAGCCAGAGATGGTAAAAGTTTTAGATGGGGATTGCAATTCATACCGAGATGGAGAACGTACGGTTGTAGAGGCCTCTTGGGGCCGTCGGAGATGGGTTTCGGAGTGGCGGCCTCCGGCGCAGCAGGCAGAGGCTGATGGGAGAGGGAGAGACGGCGAGCGGGAAGAACGGCGGCGCTACCGTCTCCTCCCCTTTGAGGCACGTTTGTTTTTTTCTTTGGGGTCCGTTTGTTTTTCCTTCTCTTCTCCCTCTGATCCTACTTATACGTGGCGCTGCTTCCCGGTCCCTTGGCTCGGCTCCATAGTCCGTCACTCTGTCCGGATTGGCAACCAGCGGGGCAGCCCACCTGGGAGTCATCGATCTGCGGTCCGGGACCGTGCCAGCGACAGCGTCCCCATCCGGTCCACACGCGGCCGCGCCTGCAATGCCATGGCTGCGGCGGCGGCCGTCGGCGAGGTGCTGGCCATGCACCTCAAGGTGGACGGCCTCTCGTGGGAGCCCCTATACGCCAAAGCTGAGATGCATGTTCTCTGTTGTCCGTACTCGACCATAATCCATGTCAAGTTGTACACTTGTATAAGGCAATCCGGTTACTCAAAAGGACCCGACATAATGATTGGGCCATGATAATTTCCACCATGCATGACTGCAAGACCTTAGGCGACATCTTTGAGGCCCGACATTTTCACGGGGAGGTCATGGAAAAGATCAAAGGACAAGGATAAGACAACTGAGGCATCTTGGCAAAGATCAAAGGACAAGGGTAAGCCAGCGACGCATATAAGCGAACACCTCTCGTGCATAGTGATAGAAGTTGCCTGCTGCACCATGAAATGGGAGACACGAACTGTGCAAGCCAAATTGATCCGACGGAGAAACCCCCATCTCCGATTACACATAGAAGCATCCAACATTTGCGCGGCGGATGCCTTGGCAACAAGCCAGAGATGGTAAAAGTTTTTAGATGGGGATTGCAATTCATACCGAGATGGAGAACGTCTGGGTTGTAGAGGCCTCTTGGGGCCGTCGGAGATGGGTTTCGGATTGGCGGCCTCCCGGCCTTGACGAGCGGGGCGATGGGAGAGGGAGAGACGGCGAGCGGGAAGAACGGCGGCGCTACCGTCTCCTCCCCTTTGAGGCACGTTTGTTTTTCTTTGGGGTCCGTTTGTTTTTTCCTTCTCTTCTCCTACAGTCCTACTTATACGTGGCGCTGCTTCCCGGTCCCTTGGCTCGGCTCCATAGTCCGTCACTCTGTCCGGATTGGCAACCAGCGGGGCAGCCCACCTGAGAGTCATCGATCTGCGGTCGGGACCGTGCCAGCGGCAGCGTCCCTGCAGTCCACACGCGCGCGCTGCTGCAATGCCATGGCTGCGGCGGCGGCCGTCGGCGAGTGCTGGCCATGCACCTCAAGGTGGATGGCCTCTCGTGGGAGCCCCTATACGCCAAAGGCGAGATGCATGTTCTCTGTTGTCCGTACTCGACCATAATCCATGTCAAGTTGTACACTTGTATAAGGCAATCCGGTTACTCAAAAGGACCCGGCATAATGATTGGGCCATGATAATTTCCACCATGCATGATTTGCAAGACCTTAGGCGACATCTTTGAGGCCCGACATTTTCACGGGGAGGTCATGGAAAAGATCAAAGGACAAGGATAAGACAACGAGGCATCTTGGCAAAGATCAAAGGACAAGGGTAAGCCAGCGACGCATATAAACGAACACCTCTCGTGCATAGTGATAGAAGTTGCTGCTTTGCACCATGAAATGGGAGACACTGAACTGTGCAAGCCAAATTGATCCGACGGAGAAACCCCCATCTCCGATTACACATAGAAGCATCCAACATTTGCGCGGCGGATGCCTTGGCAACAAGCCGAGAGATGGTAAAAGTTTTAGATGGGGATTGCAATTCATACCGAGATGGAGAACGTGCGGTTGTAGAGGCCTCTTGGGGCCGTCGGAGATGGGTTTCGGATTGGCGGCCTCCCGCGCGAAAGCGGGGAGGCGATGGGAGAGGGAGAGAGCGGCGGGGGGAAGAACGGCGGCGCTACCGTCTCCCTCCCCTTTGAGGCACGTTTTTTTTTTCTTTGGGGTCCGTTTGTTTTTTCCTTCTCTTCTCCCTACAGTCCTACTTATACGTGGCGGCTGCTTCCCGGTCCCTTGGCTCTGGCTCCATAGTCCGTCACTCTGTCCGGATTGGCAACCCGCGGGGCAGCCCACCTGAGTCATCGATCTGCGGTCGGGACCGTGCCAGCGACGTCCCACTTTGCAGTCCACACAGCGGCCGCGCTGCAATGCCATGGCTGCGGCGGCGGCCGTCGGCGGCGGTGCTGGCCATGCACCTCAAGGTGGACGGCCTCTCGTGGGAGCCCCCTATACGCCAAAGCTGAGATGCATGTTCTCTGTTGTCCGTACTCGACCATAATCCATGTCAAGTTGTACACTTGTATAAGGCAATCCGGTTACTCAAAAGGACCAACATAATGATTGGGCCATGATAATTTCCACCATGCATGATTTGCAAGACCTTAGGCGACATCTTTGAGGCCCGGACATTTTCACGGGGAGGTCATGGAAAAGATCAAAGGACAAGGATAAGACAACTTGAGGCATCTTGGCAAAGATCAAAGGACAAGGGTAAGCCAGCGGCGCATATAAGCGAACACCTCTCGTGCATAGTGATAGAAGTTGCCTGCTGCACCATGAAATGGGAGACACGAACTGTGCAAGCCAAATTGATCCGACGGAGAAACCCCCATCTCCGATTACACATAGAAGCATCCAACATTTGCGCGGCGGATGCCTTGGCAACAAGCCAGAGATGGTAAAAGTTTTAGATGGGGATTGCAATTCATACCGAGATGGAGAAGCGTCTGCGGTTGTAGAGGCCTCTTGGGGCCGTCGGAGATGGGTTTCGGAGTGGCGGCCTCCGGCGTAGCAGGCAGAGGCTGATGGGAGAGGGAGAGACGGCGAGCGGGAAGAACGGCGGCGCTACCGTCTCCTCCCCTTTGAGGCACGTTTGTTTTTCTTTGGGGTCCGTTTGTTTTTTTCCCTTCTCTTCTCCTACTGTCCTACTTATACGTGGCGCTTTCGGGTCCCTTGGCTCGGCTCCATAGTCCGTCACTCTGTCCGGATTGGCAACCAGCCAGGCAGCCCACACTGAGAGTCATCGATCTGCGGTCGGGGACCGTGCCAGCGGCGTCGTCCACTGCGGTCCACCGCAGCGGCCGCGCTGCAATGCCATGGCTGCGGCGGCGGCGTCGGCGTGGTGCTGGCCATGCACCTCAAGGTGGACGGCCTCTCGTGGGAGCCCCTATACGCCAAAGGCTGAGATGCATGTTCTCTGTTGTCCGTACTCGACCATAATCCATGTCAAGTTGTACACTTGTATAAGGCAATCCGGTTACTCAAAAGGACCAGCATAATGATTGGGCCATGATAATTTCCACCATGCATGACTGCAAGACCTTAGGCAGCATGCTGAGACTGACATTTTCACGGGGAGGTCATGGAAAAGATCAAAGGACAAGGATAAGACACTGAGGCATCTTGGCAAAGATCAAAGGACAAGGGTAAGCCACTGACGCATATAAACGAACACCTCTCGTGCATAGTGATAGAAGTTGCCTGCTGCACCATGAAATGGGAGACACGAACTGTGCAAGCCAAATTGATCCGACGGAGAAACCCCCATCTCCGATTACACATAGAAGCATCCAACATTTGCGCGGCGGATGCCTTGGCAACAAGCCAGAGATGGTAAAAGTTTTAGATGGGGATTGCAATTCATACCGAGATGGAGAACGTACGGTTGTAGAGGCCTCTTGGGGCCGTCGGAGATGGGTTTCGGAGTGGCGGCCTCCGGCGTAGCAGGCAGAGGCTGATGGGAGAGGGAGAGACGGCGAGCGGGAAGAACGGCGGCGCTACCGTCTCCTCCCCTTTGAGGCACGTTTGTTTTTCTTTGGGGTCCGTTTGTTTTTTCCTTCTCTTCTCCTACAGTCCTACTTATACGTGGCGCTGCTTCCCGGTCCCTTGGCTCTGGCTCCATAGTCCGTCACTCTGTCCGGATTGGCAACCAGCAGGGCAGCCCACACAGAGTCATCGATCTGCGGTCCGGGACCGTGCCAGCACGACGCTGCGTCCACTGCAGTCCACCGCGGCGGCCGCCTGCAATGCCATGGCTGCGGCGGCGGCCGTCGGCGAGGTGCTGGCCATGCACCTCAAGGTGGACGGCCTCTCGTGGGAGCCCCTATACGCCAAAGCTGAGATGCATGTTCTCTGTTGTCCGTACTCGACCATAATCCATGTCAAGTTGTACACTTGTATAAGGCAATCCGGTTACTCAAAAGGACCAGCATAATGATTGGGCCATGATAATTTCCACCATGCATGACTGCAAGACCTTAGGCAGCATGCTGAGACTGACATTTTCACGGGGAGGTCATGGAAAAGATCAAAGGACAAGGATAAGACACTGAGGCATCTTGGCAAAGATCAAAGGACAAGGGTAAGCCAGCGACGCATATAAACGAACACCTCTCGTGCATAGTGATAGAAGTTGCTGCTGGCCGCACCATGAAATGGGAGACACGAACTGTGCAAGCCAAATTGATCCGACGGAGAAACCCCCATCTCCGATTACACATAGAAGCATCCAACATTTGCGCGGCGGATGCCTTGGCAACAAGCCAGAGATGGTAAAAGTTTTAGATGGGGATTGCAATTCATACCGAGATGGAGAACGTCTGGGGTTGTAGAGGCCTCTTGGGGCCGTCGGAGATGGGTTTTGGGAGTGGCGGCCTCCGGCGCAGCAGGCAGAGGCTGATGGGAGAGGGAGAGACGGCGAGCGGGAAGAACGGCGGCGCTACCGTCTCCTCCCCTTTGAGGCACGTTTGTTTTTCTTTGGGGTCCGTTTGTTTTTTCCTTCTCTTCTCCTACATCCCTACTTATACGTGGCGCCGCTTCCGGTCCCTTGGCTCGGCTCCATAGTCCGTCACTCTGTCCGGATTGGCAACCAGCGGGGCAGCCCACACAGAGTCATCGTCTGCGGTCGGGACCGTGCCAGCGGCAGCGTCCCACTGCAGCCCACACCACAGCGGCCGCGCCTGCAATGCCATGGGCTGCGGCGGCCCGTCGGCGAGGTGCTGGCCATGCACCTCAAGGTGGGCGGCCTCTCGTGGGAGCCCCCCCTATACGCCAAAGCTGAGATGCATGTTCTCTGTTGTCCGTACTCGACCATAATCCATGTCAAGTTGTACACTTGTATAAGGCAATCCGGTTACTCAAAAGGACCAGCATAATGATTGGGCCATGATAATTTCCACCATGCATGACTGCAAGACCTTAAGCAGCATGCTGAGACTGACATTTTCACGGGGAGGTCATGGAAAAGATCAAAGGACAAGGATAAGACACTGAGGCATCTTGGCAAAGATCAAAGGACAAGGGTAATCCACTGACGCATATAAACGAACACCTCTCGTGCATAGTGATAGAAGTTGCCTGCTGCACCATGAAATGGGAGACACGAACTGTGCAAGCCAAATTGATCCGACGGAGAAACCCCCATCTCCGATTACACATAGAAGCATCCAACATTTGCGCGGCGGATGCCTTGGCAACAAGCCAGAGATGGTAAAAGTTTTAGATGGGGATTGCAATTCATACCGAGATGGAGAACGTACGGTTGTAGAGGCCTCTTGGGGCCGTCGGAGATGGGTTTCGGAGTGGCGGCCTCCCGCGCAAAGAAGTGGCCGGCCGATGGGAGAGGGAGAGCGGCGGGGGAAGAACGGCGGCGCTACCGTCTCCTCCCCTTTGAGGCACGTTTGTTTTTCTTTGGGGTCCGTTTGTTTTTTCCTTCTCTTCTCCCTACAGTCCTACTTATACGTGGCGCTTTCCGGTCCCTTGGCTCGGCTCCATAGTCCGTCACTGCGTCCGGATTGGCAACCAGCCGGGGCAGCCCACAGAAGTCATCGATCTGCGGTCGGGACCGTGCCAGCGACGCGTCCCATCTTTGCAGTCCACACGCGCGGCGCCGCTGCAATGCCATGGCTGCGGGCGGCGGCCGTCGGCGAGGTGCTGGCCATGCACCTCAAGGTGGACGGCCTCGTGTAGGAGCCCCTATACGCCAAAGGCGAGATGCATGTTCTCTGTTGTCCGTACTCGACCATAATCCATGTCAAGTTGTACACTTGTATAAGGCAATCCGGTTACTCAAAAGGACCAAAGATAATGATTGGGCCATGATAATTTCCACCATGCATGATTTGCAAGACCTTAGGCGACATCTTTGAGGCCCGACATTTTCACGGGGAGGTCATGGAAAAGATCAAAGGACAAGGATAAGACAACGAGGCATCTTGGCAAAGATCAAAGGACAAGGGTAAGCCAGCGACGCATATAAACGAACACCTCTCGTGCATAGTGATAGAAGTTGCTGCTTTGCACCATGAAATGGGAGACACGAATCTGTGCAAGTCAAATTGATCCGACGGAGAAACCCCCATCTCCGATTACACATAGAAGCATCCAACATTTGCTTGTGGCGGATGCCTTGGCAACAAGCCGAGATGGTAAAAGTTTTAGATGGGGATTGCAATTCATACCGAGATGGAGAACGTGCGGTTGTAGAGGCCTCTTGGGGCCGTCGGAGATGGGTTTCGGAGTGGCGGCCTCCGGCCGCAGGCAGAGGGAGATGGGAGAGGGAGACGGCGAAGGGAAGAACGGCGGCGCTACCGTCTCCTCCCCTTTGAGGCACGTTTGTTTTTCTTTGGGGTCCGTTTGTTTTTTTTCTCTTCTCCTACATCCCTACTTATACGTGGCGCTGCTTCCCGGTCCCTTGGCTCTGGCTCCATAGTCCGTCACTCTGTCCGGATTGGCAACCAGCAAAGGCAGCCCACCACAGAAGTCATCGATCTGCGGTCGGGACCGTGCCACTGACGCGTCCACTGCAGTCCACACGCGCGGCCGCGCCTGCAATGCCATGGCTGCGGCGGCGGCCGTCGGCGAGGTGCTGGCCATGCACCTCAAGGTGGACGGCCTCTCGTGGGAGCCCCTATACGCCAAAGCTGAGATGCATGTTCTCTGTTGTCCGTACTCGACCATAATCCATGTCAAGTTGTACACTTGTATAAGGCAATCCGGTTACTCAAAAGGACCAGCATAATGATTGGGCCATGATAATTTCCACCATGCATGACTGCAAGACCTTAGGCGAAGATCTTTGAGGCCCGACATTTTCACGGGGAGGTCATGGAAAAGATCAAAGGACAAGGATAAGACACTGAGGCATCTTGGCAAAGATCAAAGGACAAGGGTAAGCCACTGACGCATATAAACGAACACCTCTCGTGCATAGTGATAGAAGTTGCCTGCTGCACCATGAAATGGGAGACACGAACCGCGGTGCAAGCCAAATTGATCCGACAGAGAAAACCCCCATCTCCGATTACACATAGAAGCATCCAACATTTGCGCGGGCGGATGCCTTGGCAACAAGCCGAGATGGTAAAAGTTTTAGATGGGGATTGCAATTCATACCGAGATGGAGAACGTGACGGGTTGTAGAGGCCTCTTGGGGCCGTCGGAGATGGGTTTCGGAGTGGCGGCCTCCCGCCAGCAGCAGTGCAGGCCGATGGGAGAGGGAGAGACGGGCGGGGAAGAACGGCGGCGCTACCGTCTCCTCCCCCTTTGAGGCACGTTTGTTTTTCTTTGGGGTCCGTTTGTTTTTTTCCTTCTCTTCTCCTACAGTCCCTACTTATACGTGGCGCCGCTTCCCGGTCCCTTGGCTCGCTCCATAGTCCGTCACTGTCCGGGATTGGCAACCAAATAGGCAGCCCACACGTAGTCATCGATCTGCGGTCCGGGACCGTGCCAGCGACGCGTCCATTGCAGTCCACACGCGCCGCCGCGCTGCAATGCCATGGCTGCTGGCGGCGGCCGTTTGCGAGGTGCCGGCCATGCACCTCAAGGTGGACGGCCTCTCGTGGGAGCCCCCTATACGCCAAAAGCCGAGATGCCCGTTCTCTCGTTGTCCGTGCTCGACCATAATCCATGTCAAGTTGTACACTTGTATAAGGCAATCCGGTTACTCAAAAGGACCAAAGATAATGATTGGGCCATGATAATTTCCACCATGCATGACCGCAAGACCTTAGGCAAAGATCTTTGAGACCGACATTTTCACGGGGAGGTCATGGAAAAGATCAAAGGACAAGGATAAGACACCGAGGCATCTTGGCAAAGATCAAAGGACAAGGGGTAAGCCACCGACGCATATAAACGAACACCTCTCATGCATAGTGATAGAAGTTGCCTCACCGCACCATGAAATGGGAGACACGAACCGTGCAAGCCAAATTGATCCGACGGAGAAACCCCCATCTCCGATTACACATAGAAGCATCCAACATTTGCGCGGGCGGATGCCTTGGCAACAAGCCGAGAGATGGTAAAAGTTTTAGATGGGGATTGCAATTCATACCGAGATGGAGAACGTCACGGTTGTAGAGGCCTCTTGGGACCGTCGGAGATGGGTTTCGAGTGGCGGCCTCCCACCCAGTGCAGGGCGATGGGAGAGGGAGAGACGGCGAAGCGGGAAGAACGGCGGCGCTACCGTCTCCTCCCCCCCTTGAGGCACGTTTGTTTTTCTTTGGGGTCCGTTTGTTTTTTCCTTCTCTTCTCCTACAGTCCCTACTTATACGTGGCGCCGCTTCCCGGTCCCTTGGCTCGCTCCATAGTCCGTCACTGTCCGGATTGGCAACCAAAGAGGCAGCCCACACAGAGAGTCATCGACCCGGGCGGTCCGGGACCGTGCCATCGACGTCCCATCGCAGTCCACACGCGGCCCCGGCCAAGCAATGCTATGGCTGGTCGCGGGGGCGGCCGTCGGGCGAGGTGCCGGCCATGCACCTCAAGGTGGACGGCCTCTCGTGGGAGCCCCTATACGCCAAAAGCCGAGATGCCCGTTCTCTCGTTGTCCGCACTCGACCATAATCCATGTCAAGTTGTACACTTGTATAAGGCAATCCGGTTACTCAAAAGGACCAAAGATAATGATTGGGCCATGATAATTTCCACCATGCATGATTTGCAAGACCTTAGGCGAAGATCTTTGAGACCGACATTTTCACGGGGGAGGTCATGGAAAAGATCAAAGGACAAGGATAAGACACTGAGGCATCTTGGCAAAGATCAAAGGACAAGGGTAATCCACTAACGCATATAAACGAACACCTCTCGTGCATAGTGATAGAAGTTGCCTCGCCGCACCATGAAATGGGAGACACGAACCGTGCAAGCCAAATTGATCCGACGGAGAAACCCCCATCTCCGATTACACATAGAAGCATCCAACATTTGCGCTGGGCGGATGCCTTGGCAACAAGCCGAGATGGTAAAAGTTTTAGATGGGGATTGCAATTCATACCGAGATGGAGAACGTCACGGTTGTAGAGGCCTCTTGGGACCGTCGGAGATGGGTTTCGAGTGGCGGCCTCCGGCCAAGAAAGGCAGGCCGATGGGAGAGGGAGAGACGGGCGAAGGGAAGAACGGCGGCGCTACCGTCTCCCCCCCTTTGAGGCACGTTTGTTTTTTCTTTGGGGTCCGTTTGTTTTTTCCTTCTCTTCTCCTACTGATCCTACTTATACGTGGCGCCGCTTCCCGGTCCCTTGGCTCGCTCCATAGTCCGTCACTGTCCGGGATTGGCAACCCGGCAGGCAGCCCACACAGAGTCATCGATCTGCGGTCCGGGACCGTGCCATCGACGCGTCCCATCTGCAGGTCCACACGCCAGCCCCCGCCTGCAATGCCATGGTCGCTGCGGCGGCGGCGTCGGCGAGGTGGCCATGCCATGCACTCAAGGTGGACGGCCTCTTGTGGGAGCCCCTATACGCCAAAAGCTGAGATGCGCTTGAGGAATGGGAAGATGTTCTCAATCATATCAATATTTACTCGCATGTATAGAACATTAAATGTTAAAAAATAAATTATATAATTTAGTTGTAAATTATGAGATAAATCTTTTAAATCACTTAGGTCCACGAACTCTAAAAACGTATTTCTAAGTCCCTAAACTTATAAGGATGTGTTACTACTCACTTAGATCTACTGAACTCTAAAAATACATTTTTAGGTCTCTAAAACTTGTAAAAGTGTGTCGCTCAAAGTCTATGAATAAATATTATATTTCTATTTCTATATCTATTTAATAATATAGTTGTGAATAGCACATACAAATAATATTTAATATGACATAATCAATCAATAAATAAACTAATGTATTAAAATAATTTAAAAAGAACAAATATATTAGAATTAGACTAAATTAGAAAAATACTAAATTAATTTGATATTTATGTATTTGAGGAAATATATATTTTAGAGGATTAAATTAATTTTAGTACTTTTATAATTTAGTTTAATTCTAATATATTTATTATTTTAATACTTTAACTTATTTATTTATTGATGATGTTATATTAAATATTATTTTTATGTACTATTCACAATTATATTATTAAACATAAATAGAAATAAAAATATAATATTTATACGTGGACCTAAGTTTAAGGACCTAAAAATACATTATCAAAGTTCAGAAACTTAAGTGACACACCCACCTAGAAGTATGACACACCCTTACAAGTTTAAGGGCCAGTGGTGCATTTAATTATAAAAAAAATTTACAAAAAGAACTAGGCCAAACAGGCAAGAATCAGGACGTCTGTTGCATATACTCAGGTAACACTTGCAGCATCTATACTTAGGTCAACACAATTCACAACTAATGCATCTGTTGACAACTCTCGTGATTCTGCATGAAGTATAGCTCTAGCACACAGCACCAGGAAGTTCCTCCAAATCCAGGAGCCATGACTACCCTCATTCAAATTTCAGATCGTCCATTTTCTCTGCATTAACTGGCTAAATTTGATACCCATGAAGCACATTAGTCCGACAATTCAGAATTTACATTTGGTTTCAATTCTTTTTTTTTTTACTTCACCTAACAAGCCATCGAGCTTATGTTGCTAAAAAAAAAAAACGCCTCTTAAAAGCATACAAATGAAACTGGACCGCACGTGCTGTGGCCTGAGATACCACAGAGACCTAACGATGCTGCACGCCAGACCAACAAGTCTGTCATCTTCAAGCAGCGTCAGCGTCCCCTGTGGACTTCTTGTACTCTGGCTTGAGCTCATGTGTTCCCTGGTTAGGTCCTCGCTTATTATACACACAGAGATCGTTCAATATCTCCTTGAGGAATTGCTGCATAGAGATAAACATAAATAATAGCCACATGAGCAGTCAGAACAACAAAAGAAATATCTGTAGTTGCAAACTGCTTATATCTTAGAAGCATTTCCCCACTGACATCAGTAGAGAGACAAGGAAATACCTCTGGCTGGTCAGTTTCTTGCACTAGTGCCTTTAGGGACCAATTGGGTTGCCTTTCAAAAAGCTTGAATATAATGTTTTCCATCTCTGTGCGATCCCTGCGAGTTCTTTTGACATCAGATGGTTTAGCTGGTGCTTGCTTCTTCTTTTCCTGGCAAGCAAAAAGCTCAATTAAGTCACGAGATGTTATAACTGGCAGTGCAATTCAAAGAGACCAATGACATGACTGAGATCAACAGTGTGATGGAAGACCTAAAAGGAGAGTAAAAAACACTGCAAACTTTTTTCCAAGCAGCGACCATTATTTAGGTAACATGGAAAATGCTTCTCATTAAAGGCAACAGCAGAATGAATAATTTCAAGTGTTGAAGTGGAAGACGAAACTACCTTAGAACCAGAAGCTACCAGACCAACCAAGCCAGGCATTGGCCTCATGCTCATTCCGTTGTCATTGTCAAGTACCTACAAGTAATCAAAAATGTCATATTGGTAAACCAAAACTTTTTCAAAAATGTCATAATATGACAATATAATGCAACCATCAAAGCACCCCACCTGCACTTGTCTAGATTTAACCATGTACTTTTGTGTTCTTTCACGGCATAACTTTCCATAGTTCGCCAAATTATCACTGTGTGGTTCCATGTCAAATTTATGCTCAACTTTTCCTTCACATGAAAGTTTTCCTGCAACAAAGAGGGCACTATTAGAACAAAAAAAACATTAAAAAAGGTGTTGAAAAGTGTTAATGTTCCTAACTGGTTACAATCAGTAAACTGCAAGCAAACAGTTACTAGTAACACCCACTGATGCCAGCTGGTTATTCAAAAAAAGAATACTCCCTCTGGTTTCTCACATTTACATGGTTCTCCACATCAGGAAAGGCAAACAGGCATGTTGAACTTTCTCACATCAAACACAAAAACTGACAGATTTCTCAAAAATCCACAGACAACACATGCCTGCAGACCAGCTGGTCCTCAAGAGCTTCAGCTTAAGCGAGTGCTGCCCCTTGCACAAAATTGAAGGGTAGAGCACACCAGGTCTTAGACTCAGGGAGGTATAACTCCATGGGGGAAAGAGGGAAATAGGGATCTGCCTATTATAAGATTTCAATGAGGGGGAACGTGTTTGTGGATGGGCAGATCTTGGGACACCAGAGGCGGTCAGCAACCATCAACAGCATGCAGTGCTTAGGAAAGGTGGATTCATGGCCGCATACAAGGACGAGCGACTGTAGAATCATAGGTCAGCAAGTGGAGAAAACCGAGACCCTAATTTGAAGGATTGTGCCTTCGGACCATGGCAGTGGTGGTGTGTGTATGAGGGTGGTTGGAGTTGACGGATCATGCTTGTAGGCCACAGAAGCAATGTGTGAAGGGAGGAAGCCAATGGATCATGGCTGTAGACCATGGCAGCAGCGCTGGGAAGAGCATTGATGGAGACAGGGCCACACTGGCATTGCTGCAATGGTGACATTTATCTGCTGGGATGGGTGACGTCTGGAAGATTAGCTTCGTGAATGGATAATGGGGCAAAATAATAAAAACACTGTCCTTAATTTCTTCTACTAAGCTGTCGGGAAACAACATGTATTAGCGACCAAAGCGAACATAATATAATAATTACATCAGTCTGGAAACCGTTGGCTCAGATAAGTAGCTTTTAAGGGAAACTTAATATATATATCCTTATTTTACTAAAATCTCTTTACAAATGACTTTCAGACGAGGTAAGTCAACGTGCACTGATTATGTGGAAGTTTCTTAGCATTAACATAAATTCCCCTATATTAACATAATATAGGAATCAAACCTACTGTGAATCAAATGATCTAGAGTTCTAGAAATACTGGTAAACAAATAACCATCAAATCACATTTATTTATGTCAGACACATATGCCTAAGCCTAACTGCATGAATTTATTTCAGATGACTAAATCACAATAATGTAAAAGGTAATATAGAAATAGAGAGATTTTATGGAGTATTTGGTTTAGGAAATCAACCCATTTAGATGGCTCAAATTTAGTGGAATGAACATATTCCTCATACTAGTACTAAATATTACAGCTTGTAAGGAATGAAGTGGGATCAACTCATTCTATTCCACAAACCAAACAAAAAACTGAAGTGTCAGATGATGATGGACTACTTCATTCCACAAACCAGACACCCCCTTAACGAATACCTATCCCACAAGAATATTACAAGAACAGAGCCAGAAATGTACAATGCCCAAACATATGAAGATTACTATTCTAATTGTACCAAACAAAATCACGGTGCTAAATAAAATGGTATTGTTAGAACTAAGGATTAATGGATATCTGCCATGCAAGAAACCAAGAACAAAGGCAAAATCATGTCTGTCTGGGCAGTAAACATTTTCCAATCATAGATAGAGAGGCATGCATTGTAGTAGTGTAAAGCTGACAAGCGGTGAATCTGGATCCTACCTTGGTTGGATTCGGAGAAAACACACATAGGCACAAAATCTTTGAACATATTCAAAGAGTAGCTCTTAGGTGTATTCCCAGTGTTAGTTTGAGCCAACTCCATCTTGAACTGTCATTGCAATAGCATGATGTAAGAATGATATGCGCCAAAAGTAGAGATGATGATATACGTGAAACAAACACATAATGAGCAGCACTAATACAGAGGAATCTGATTGTGGCATCTGCTCTTAAAATTAGTCACCTAACGATTTGCAATCACTTCCAACAATACCGATGTGTGGCATGTAGCGTATGTAAACCACATAAACTATGCAGTCAAATGAAATATGCACACTTGCTATGTTTGAATATCAATTTAATTTTGTCCACAATAACAAGGGATTCTTCCTCTTGTTCTTCCTGTGGTCCAATTAGTATCTACCAGCCTGTTTCGTGAATCTCTACCATGTTTCATGAGTCTCTAGCAGCCTATTTTGTGCCAAATTTACAGTCCACCCAGCATCACTCAAAACCAATCCTGGAATCTAGAAACAACCCCAATTCCTATGCACATTCCTCACCAACCCTTGGAGTAACTCAAACAGGACACACAATTTGTTTGAGCATATACACCTTCAGTGGGCAGCCAATTAAGCAAACACAAGAATTTTAAAAATTCCCCATCAGTTCGCTCGAGGAGATTCTATCTACAATCTATAGCCAGCATCACGGGTCCTAAACCAGCGGCTGGAGGGGTTTCGGAGGGTACTTGCCTGGAGCGTAGGCTCTTCCGGGCGCTCTTCGGTGGGCTCTTCTGGGCGGAGTAGGTCGAGGGAAAGGACGACCTTGGCGACGACGGGGTTGGCGTTGGCGGCGTCGGAGGAAGAGGCGGAGGCGGCCTGCCAGGCGCGGGAGACGACGGGGGGGCACTTCATGAGCCACACGGAGCGGTCGGCCCGCGCCGTCTCCAGGAACTTGGCCTCCTCGGCCATCGTTGTTCTTGCCGCCGCGGCGCGACCCCGATCGGCAAGGCGCTCGTGCTACTCCGGTTCGGACTGAGATCGGCGGCGCTAGGGCTCGGCGAGCGACGGGCGGTCTCTGACGCTGCGGAGGGAGAGAAGACGGAGGCGTAAAATAAGGGGGGGAGAGAGGGCACGCTGCGACGGGGCGGATGAGTGCGGGACGGTTCGGAACGGAGGGCAGGTCAGGAGAGGCTTCCAATGGCAATGGGCCTCTTGTCAAAGAAAAAATGGCAATGGGCCCTTCCTGTCAGTACTAAATTTCCTTTTCCTTTCTTTTTTTTTTTTTTACCACTAAGAGCATCTCCAACTGTTCCCTATCTTAACTTGGCATCCATGTAATTTTAGTAAAATAAGAAAAAATAGCCTCCAACAGTTTGGTAAAACAACTTGGCATAAATAGGAACTTGGCATATATCACCTCCCTACGCGCAAATATGCGCGCGCGTACTCCACTTGCCATTGCGTATTGGCGCGCTGATGCCTCACTTCCCGGGCGCGCGAGGACGACTTCGTATTGGTAGCTGTGCTTGGATTGGACAGTGACCGGCTCTAATCATGCTCCTTGTGTCTCCGTGACCTGCAACTGCTCCGACCGGATGGGACATTCAACATCGCCTGGTTGTCTACTGCAAGCAAAAATTACACAAGACAAGATAGTTGACATAAATATAGTGGACACTACTCTGAGTGAAAAATAAAAGCTTATCATAACAATTAAATAAAATAAGTTTGTAGCTAATATAAATCCGGATAGTGGTTCAAAGGGGAAAAAAAGAGATGGAGCGCAACGGTGGCGGCTTCACGTGAAAACAGTTGGATCCTGTGTAAAAAAGTAGCTTGTGGGCCTTCTTTTTTTAGTTTTAGCAAATCAAAAATAGCAAACTCTTGGAGAGAAGCTTTTTTTTACTTGGCATATTATTTTGAGAGTTGACAAAACCCAAGATTTGCCAAGTCAAATATAGCAAACTCTTGGAGATGCTCTAAGTTTTCTTTTTCTGATCTGATCCCACTTGTCGGTAATGAGACCTAGGGCTATTTGGTTAGAGGGGCTCTCGAGACATCCACAAACCCATATTTTAATTAGTAAAATACAAAAATAAATAATTATTTCAATGGTGGACAAAAACATTTATATATAAAAAACAGATTAGGTTATGTAGTAAAATTCAATAAAAAAAGTATATGATTTATTACGAAAAATATATAAGTTTGAAACCAAACTAAGAAATATTAAATAAACTTAGTGTTTGTAATTTAATATTTGTCGGTGACCAAAATACGGGCCCCCCAAAGAAGGCCCAACAAGCATAAAACTTCGGCCCAGCCGGGCCTCCCAACATTCAAAGCGGGCCACGGCTGCGGCATGCGGGACCGGCATCCGACCCACCGGCCCGTCAGAACCCGCTCCAGCGGAGGGCTCGGATGAGCCTGCTCTCCGTCCCTTGCCCCCCCCCCCTTGGTTGGGGCCTCGAGCCAGGCGACTCTCCGTCCCTTGCCAGAGCCCCCCCACCCGAGGCCTCGGGGCGGGGCCCACAATTTCCGCCTCGTCGAGCCCACGGCGGGCAGGGCCTCGGGCAGATCGGCGCCGCACTTCTGGTCAAACCCGGGCCTCGACTTGGCGCATGCACGCCGCCCGCCTTCCCCATGTTGGAATAGCGCTAGCCCCTGGCGAGGCGGATGGGAGACGTCCGTCGCCACTTACCGCCTGCGCTGCGCCCGCGATTCGCATAATCCCCACGGTAGGCGGCCATGCACGCCAGCGTAGGAGCGCCATGATGATCGACCCACCCACAGTCCCATCACCGGAGTCCAAATGCGGAGCACGCACAAGTATCCCGGGGAGGAGTACAGTGCCGCCTTTGTACGGCGTCCGGGTCTTCCGGTGCCCCAGCCACTGTGCACCCAAGCTTCCAGAGCTAAGGCGGACAGAGATGGCCTCGTGCGCTGTATCTCTACGACGGCCATGCCGTATACGACAACGACGCCGCAGACCTCAGAGGCCCGGACCGGGAGTAAGTGTGGCAGAACCTTCTAAATTATATGGCCCACAAGCACTGACCTTGTCCCTAAGACCTCAGTCAACCATGCTTATACACCATATAACCTAGAATGTTCCGTCGGGTGGATCCCCGATAAACCACAATCACTCGTGATCGATACTTACGGATACATCACAAGATTACAACAACTTTCATACAAAATACCGTAGTAGCGGAAGACTTTCAATAACTTAATTTACAAACGTTTTGTAAAACTTATACAAACTAGAGTATTATTACAACCCAAATGAAGTATCATTATATAACTTTATTACACTCACTCAACAAAAGGTGCCCCGCCTGCAGGCCACTCAATTCACTCTTCATCGGTCACCTCTTCAACAACCGTTATGCAAAGAAGGGCCGTAGCACGCTTGCCCATGCGGTTCACCCGCAATGAGGGGTTAAACAAACCCCGAGTACAAAAGTACTCCGCAAGACTTACCCGACCAAAATTGGGGAGAAGACTCGGGAATGCTTGGCTAATAGGAATCAAGGTGAGGCTTTAGCAAGATCAAAAGACTCTTTTTGCTAAAAAGACTAAGCCAGGTCCTTAATGTATCAATCACTTGTCAAACATGTACCGAATTCAAAACTTTCCATACTCAACTTCCATTATTACTACGATCTTTGGGTGCGAGGATCACGGCTCCCGTATCGTGGAGCACACGACGATTCGAACCGCTTTATATACCCAAATGGGGCTTCCTAGCCACACGATGTATGCAGGACCAACATCTTACATACATCAACTCACGCCGGATTACACCCTACCGTAACGGAGGTACAAAGACACCACCTCACTACGGCCGCTCGGTCACTTCGGGCGGTGCGCATCGTAGAATGGGCACACGCACTTGTCCGTTCTAGTAAAGGATAGTCCAAGTAGAGCTTGCCGCCATTAGCATGCGACTAGTACTATCCAATAACCTCATGATCCAAGGGCCAAGCAACGAACGGTGCTTAACCGACACAAGTGGACGACACTACACCGGGCGCAGTAGCCCCTCCCCGATGCAAGTCACTCCACCGGGCGCCTCGATTTACTCATCATCATGTTCTTGGGCGTACCCACGACCCGGCCAAGGTGAGAGGTAGGCGACAAGCAACATCAAGTTTTCATAAATTCCCTTCAGGGAGCATTGTTATCACAACTTTAGAACCAATTTATCAAAACCTATTCTAGTAGCAAGGCTAAGCGTGACTAAGCATTTCGAAATCAAAACAGTATCCGTGGATAATGTAGCAAGGTATGGTAAATGCATCAAAGTAGGATAGCACACAACTCCTACACCTAATGCATTATATCATCACATAAAATCATAAAAGCTTTCGAAATACAAGGATAGGTTTGAATGCATCCGGGGCTTGCCTTGGGGCTCGATGAAGTGAGGCTCAGCTACCCAATCACCGGGAGCAGATTCAACCTCTTCGAACAGAGACGGCTCGATGCCCTTCTCGGATTCGACAAATTACACGATAGAGAATGCATGATTACAATGCAATAAATGAATGATCATGCAATAACGATGCAACGACTCTTAATCGATCTTGAGTACAACTTTCCTTCACGGTACCCTTTATACTAAGAAGGTATAACTAGCGTCGACGACGACGGACTAGCGATACGCAATCAACATGAAATGCCGAAGGTCATCGAGTTTAATGACCTAAGGTCATCACTCAATCCCAAAATCAAGCAACCTTATTAGTGATTAAAGGTGATTACTAATTTATTGACCATTTTTACAGTCGTTGAAAGCCACTAATTACTTTGCTAAATGGAAGATTAATTAAACCCTAATTAACTAAAGGATTAATTACTTAAACATTAATTAATAAAGGGATTAATTAAGCATAATACAAAACTTAATCAAAACTTAACCAAACTTCATAATTAAGGTCATTAGCATCTAATTAGCACACAAAAATCAATTTCATAATTTTTGGAGTTATATTTTAATTACTAAAAATCATGGAAGTTGCATTTATTAATTAAAGGAACAAATTTTATCATCAACAAAAGTTACTGAAAAACAGAGGTTAGCATTTTTCATTGATAGAGCATATTATGGAGAGCACTCACATATTTTTATTACATTTTTATCTGCCCAAAATAAATTACAACAAAAAAGATGAAAACTAATATTTAAAAACATAAAAAGAAAAAAGAAAACATCTTTTTTCTCCTGCTTGGCTGGCTCATCAGGCGGCCCACGGCTCGCCGCGGCCCGCACGGCCCCACGTCCGCGCGCAGGCGCACGCGGCCCGGCCCAGCTACGGCCTGTTCCGCAACCCGCGTACCGGCTCCCGCAGCAGAGCAGCGGCGCGGCGACTTCCTTCCGGCCCGGCGGCGGGTCCCGGACGTCGGCTCACCATCTTCTTTCTCCGATTTAAACGGCCGGCGGTTGTCACCCGAGCTTCGCCCGTTGGCGAATCCAACCACCAAACGTGCCACCGCGGCCGGCACCCTGCGCGGACCTAACGAGCTACTTCGCCCCTTCCACGACTCACGGGCGGGGGGAGCAACGGCGGCCCGGCGGCGGCACCGCGGCGCCTGACGGCATACCAGCCCGTGAGCCGTGTCTGCGGTTGATCAAAACAGAGGTGCAGGGCGCAAAGAGATGCTCACCACGACTTCGGTGCTGCGATGACTTCGGCCGGGCGCGGGCGGAGAGGCGTGGTAGTGGTGGAGGTGAGCCGCGGCGTTCGGCCCAAGAACGGGAAGATGACCCAGTGTGCGCGACCGGCACTTTCATCGGCGCACCGATGGGTTCAGAAGATGCGCAAAAAGGCGGCGGGCGGGATTGCAATGGCAATTGGAGGATGGTAGAGCAAAGGACGTGAATTCGGCAAAGGAGTTCACGGTGGTCGGCGGAAGGGGAGGAAGAAAAAAGGAAAAACGGCCTACAAGATAGCTTTTATAGGGCGAGGATGGGGTTGGGACAGGTGGAGGGAACGCTCACGACGCCGTTGAGCTGGTCGGCAGCGCAAAAAACCGAGAACGGCCGAGAACGGCCACGGCCGGCCGGCCGTCCGTCCGCATGGGCACCCCCTCAGGCAACATCAGTAGCGAGCCAAAGACATTTCTCCATTTTCCAAATTATTTTCAAAAGTTGAACTGTTCATAAAAATCTTCCAAAATATCAATTGTGTAACTTTTCCAGCTCTACAACTTTGATTTAAGGAGTTTGGGCAGATTCCAAATAGTTTTTGAATTTGAACATCAAATTTGAAAAGGGGATAAAACCCTATCTTTTGGGATTTCAAGATTACTTTCAAATTTTGACTAAAAGATGAAAATCTTCAAAAATAAAAGTTGTTCTATTTCTCAATATCTACAACTTTCATTTAGGAAGTTTTTCATGAAACCAAATAACTTTTGAATTGTAGTTTAAAACTCAAAAGGGGACAATTTGAAATTTAAATTACTTTTGAAATTAATCCAAATTTTATTCAAAAACTTGAAAAACTTTGTATACCAAAGTTGTAGAGCTCAAAGAGATGCACAAACTGTATTTTGGAAGTTTTCTCAAATTTTGAATATTTTGAAGTGAAATTGTAAAGGGGGTAAAAACACTTTCAAAATCTCCCTTTTTGAAATGATTTTCAAATTGAATCTTTGGGCAAATAAATTATGATGATGTGGCACTTTTTAAACTCAACCAACAGTACACTTTCAAAGTACAAAGTTCATACTTTGAAATAGTGCTATTGGTTAGCAACTTTTATTTAGAAAATTAATTATAGTTAGCTCACCAAAATTGAAAGTGAAATTCAAAACCCAACACTTAGCCTTCATGCTAGGGTTTGGGATTTGAATTCCAAATTCAAATTTGATTCTTTCTTTTGCACCATTTGCTTTTAGAAAACTTGTTTGGTGTAGGAGTCAGGGTTAGGCAAACACTTGCAAACACCGGGGTTGATTTTAGTTGATTGCTTTTATTGATAAAAGTAAACATGTGAGCAGGATTCAAATTATAAATATAAGCACATGTAATACAAAGGAGCTCAAACAACACCCTAGAATCGTAAACTCATTTTAATTGTTTGAATTAGGATTTTCTAATCATGAATGCTCATGCAATGATGATGATGATGACATGGCAGGTTTTGCTTAACGTAACACCGGGGTGTTACATTATATTCCCTTAAAAAGGAATCTCGTCCCCGAGATTCAAAGCTTAGGGCTAAGTAATGGAAAAGGAAATGTGTCAAGCAAACACATCTTACATTGTTTCATGAGGGAGGTAGAAGGTTCATATTACAAGTCTCATGTTTTTGGAAAGTCACAATTCTTAGAAACGAATCGTGACTTAGGAGAAAGAAGAAAGAAACTCCTGGAAAGTGCTCATTCAAGAATTCCTCAGATTCCCAAGTGGCTTCATCCTCGAGTGCTGATCCCACTGAACTTTATAAAATCTTCTTATGTGCCTGCGGGTGACTCGGTCTTTTCGGTCAAGAATTTTGATTGGATATTCAAGCACTTGTTAGATCGGGCTCAATATTGATGCCTTCAATGTCGACGACCTTGTGCAGTACTCGCAAACATTTTTTTAATTGTGACACATGAAACACATTGTGTACAAAGAGACAATTGCTCGGGTAGATCCGCACGATATGCTACCTTCCCACACTTTGTTCAATAATTTGAAATGGACCGATGTATCGAGGTGCTAGTTTACCTTTCACCCCGAAACGGTCGATACCTTTGCTCTCGGTGACACCTTCAAGTATACATAATCTCCAACTTTAAACGCCAAGGGTCGACGATGACGATCGCATAACTCTTTTGTCGAGACCGAGCCCTTCTCGATTTGCTTGAATTTGTCGACTTTATCTTCGGTTTTCTTTAACTAAATCAACCCCATAGAACCACCTTTCTCCCGGTTCGCACCAGTTAAGTGGAGTACGACATCGTCGACCATATAATGCTTCAAATGGTGCCATTTTGAGACTTTCTTGGTAGCTATTATTATAAGCAAATTCTGCTAATGGCAAACATTCATCCCATGCCGAGGAATATGTCAATACACAAGATCTCAACATATCTTCTAGAATTTGATTTACTCTTTCACCGCCCCCCCCGGTTTGCGGATGGTAAGCCGTACTATATAATAAATTAGTACCCAAGGTTTCATGAAATTTCTACCAGAATTTAGCAACAAACTGTGTACCTCTATCGGTAACAATAGACTTGGGTACCCCATGCAAACACATAATTCGGTCTATGTATAACCACAAGATATTGAGGTGCGCGGTAAACATTCTTCACTGGAATAAAATGGGCCGACTTAGTTAATCGATCCACAATCACCCATATAGAATCATAACCCTTTGCTGTTGTAGGCAGACCCACAATAAAATCCATACTTATATCTTCCCACTTCCAGGCTGGAATTGGTAAAGGTTGTAGCATTCCGGCAGTCTTCAGATGCACAGTTTTGACTTTCTGACAAGTATCACATCTTGCAACATAGCGAGCTATCTCGATTTTCATTTTAGTCCACCAGAATCTCTGCCTCAGGTCATGATACATCTTATTGCTACCTGGGTGAATCGAGAATCTGGTTAGGTGAGCTTCATCAAGAATCATCTGCCGGAGCTCAGGAACTTTTGGAACAACCAGACGATTTTTGAACCATAACACATTATCATCATCAAGGCGGAAGCAAGATGCTTGCCCTGATCTGACTTTTTCTCTGATATGCTTGAGCCCTTTGCTTTCTCGTTGAGCGGCAATAATCTTTTCTTGAATAGATGAGTGTATGGTGATATCATTCAGAGTACCCTGAGAAATTATATCAATATTTAATCTCTCTAACTCTTGACATAGACTCAGATTTACTGGAGTGACAGCAAGACAGTTGCACTGACTCTTTCGACTGAGAGCATCCGCAACCACATTGGCTTTGCCAGGATGATAATGGACGTCAAGATCATAATCTTTGATTAATTCAAGCCACCTTCGCTGCCTCATATTCAACTCAGACTGTGTGAAGATATACTTCAAACTTTTATGATCACTATAAATATGACATTTGTTGCCCAGCAAATAATGCCTCCATATTTTCAGAGCATGCACAACTGCGGCTAATTCAAGATCATGAGTTGGATAATGCTCTTCATGTCTCTTCAACTGCCTCGAAGCATAAGCAATAACTTTGCCCTCTTGCATTAACACACATCCGATGCCGATGCCAGACGCATCACAATACACATCGAATGGCTTTTCAATATCTGGCTGAGCAAGGATTGGGGCAGTGGTTAGAAGATCTTTTAACTTATGGAAAGCTTGCTCACATTCAAATGACCATCGGAATTTGGTTTGATTCTTGAGGAGTTCTGTGATTGGTTTGGCTAATTTGGAGAAATCGAGGAACAAACGACGGTAAATATCCCGCCATTCCAAGGAAGCTACGAACTTGATGAACGGTGGTGGGTGGTTTCAATTAAGAATATCTTGGATTTTGCTTGGGATCAATCGCAACACCCTCGGCCGATAAGACATGCCCAAGGAATTTGACTTCACTAAGCCAAAACTCACACTTACTAAATTTAGCATAAAGGCGATGCTCTCGGAGACGAGACGAACAATACGGAGATGCTCCGCATGCTCTTCTTTATTTTTTCGAATATATAAGAATGTCGTCGATGAACACTACGACAAAAACGATCGAGCTTCGGGCATAAACACCGAGTTCATTTGGTACATGAAATGGGCCGGAGCATTAGTAAGCCCAAATGACATGACTAGATATTCGTATATGCCGTATCGGGTGGTAAAGGCGGTTTTTGAATATCTTCCGGCCGTATACGTATTTTTGGTGGTAGCCGGATCTAAGATCAATCTTGGAGAACACCTTGGCTCCCGCAAGTTGATCAAAGAGAAGATCGATACGAGGAAGAGGATATTTATTTTTGATGGTCACCTCGTTTAATGGACGATAGTCCACACACATTCTCGAGTTTGATCTTTCTTTTTCACAAAGATTGCGGGACAACCCCACGGCGATGAACTAGGTCGGATAAAACCTTTATCCAACATTTCTTTCAATTGAGTTTTCAATTCAGCTAACTCTTTTGGGGGCATCCTATAAGCTCTTCGGGATACCGTGCGTGCATCTTGCTTCAACTCAATCACAAATTCAACATCTCTTTCCGGTGGTAGCCCGGGCAAATCATCGGGGAACACATCCGAAACTCACAGACTACCGGTATATCTTGAAGTGCTTGGCACTGAGGTTGCATTAGCGGTCGTAACCGCTCTCTTGGGAATCGGAAATTGGATAAGGAGTGGGGATCGGGTTATCGGGTAGCAACAACTTAACATTTCTATTCGGTATCTATCACGGCGCCATACTTGGCGTAACCAGTTCATTCCGAGGATCACATCTATATTTTGATCCTTCAATACTATCGAGATCCGTGGGATATAAATACCCACCAAGAGATATAGGAATCGAGAGACTACTTCCCGTGTACACATACGCCCTCCCGGTGATTGCACCATAAACTCATCTTTAATTTCTTTTATAGGAATTTCATACTTGGTAACAAAGGTGCGGTTGATAAATGTATGAGATGCACCGTAATCAAATAATGTAAGTGCGGGGTGATCGGCAACAGGGGAACATACCCATCAACACGGGTTCTCCTTCAAGAACGTTCCCATTGGGACTTGATAGACGCGCCCGATCTTCTTCCCGGCATTAACCTTCGGGACACGCCGTGGAACACCCCCCTTGACTCGGGGCTGTTGTTTGCCCGGACCCTTTGCTGAAATTGGGAAGCATTCCTTTTAGGGTAGGGACAGTTTCGATACAAATGCTCGACTTGATCACAATTGAAACACGGGCCGAAACCGGTAGAAGTATTTTGTAGAGCTGGTGGAGTTGGGTTTCGAACACCACGGGTGTTCGGCTTGGCCTGGATAGGTTGCGGCGGCAGGCGAGGGTACACCGATGCCTCGGGGCTTGTTCTTCTTGTGGTGGGTAGCGATAGGGTTGAGGATTTTGCGGTTGTTGTGGATAGCGAAATGGTGGGTGATAGTCTTTGGGTGGGATGATAGATAACTTTCTCGGCGTTTACGGATTCCGCCCGATTGTCGAGAGAAAGCACGTCGTTCCTCACTCTTTTTGCTCCGACGAGGGGATTTCTCATAGGCAATGGCTATATCCACGCCTCGTAGAAAGTGGCATTGGGGTTTGAGGTAAGGTGGGTTTTGATATCTCCCTTTAAACCCCCGAGGAAGCACTTCTTCTTCTTTATATCGGTATCCACATGTTACGGTGCATACTTGTGAGAGGTGGCTAAAGGAGTTCACGTCTTTGCACCACGATTGTCCACCTTGTTTCGGGGCTAAAAACTCTTCTAACTTAGCTTGCATTACTCCGTCGGGTATAAAATGCTGACGGAATGCATCTTTGAACACGGTCCGGTGATTGGGTGGTCGGTACTGCTTTGTGCAAGGAAATTCGCCCACCATGCGGATCACGGGGCCTCTCACCTTGGGCGGCAAACTTAGGTTTCATCAAGTCTGGACAACCTTCCGATTAGATCAAACTTCAGATCTATAATGCGAAGCCAATCATTAGCTTCTAGGGGCTCCTCGGCCCTCGTGAACACCGGCGGACGAGTATCGGTGAAGTCCGCATAGGTGATTTCGTCGTGATTACGGCGACCCCGATTTTCACGTGGTGCATTCTGATTCTGGCGACTTATCTCCCGTAGCATACGGGCATTTTTTGATGGTGGCGTGGACTAAAGGTGCCACGCTTCAAAAAAAGATCGGTGGTGCTTGTGGTGCCCGAGGGACCTCACCCCTCTCTTGTGAATAACCGGACATACTTTATAAACAAGATCGGATTTATTCACAAGCAAGATTTATTAAAATTGAAAGCAACAAAGCAAGCCCGGTCATACAAAGGTTCACTTATTTATTTTACAAGTCCGCCCATAGGCCTGACACCCCAATTGACTATTTAACATATATTACATCTCTCTCTCTCTCTCTCGGGAGCTCGGATGTCGATCCCTCATCCGGGTCGAGACTCATTGCCTGCCGGCGGACTCATCCGCCTCGGACTCCTCGGTTGGGGTCGGGTACACTTACGGTGATTCCACCGATCCCAAATCATCCGCGACTACCTGCTCTTTGGTACACCGGATTGTGGAGATTATACGATGATGGATCTCTTCGTGTAATGCAGCGGTATATGCTTCAAGATCCTCCACCGAGCACCGCAACTCTTCAATAGCATCATACCCATCATTCCTTTGGTTTCTTGTGGCCTCCGCTCTCTGCTCAAGTTGAGCAATTTTTCGCCGATACTCGTGGATGGACTCGATATCCTTCGCTCTTGCTCCTGCAGATTTTCTATCTCGGACTTCAGCTTGATGTTTTCGATTGTTGCCTTGCGGTGATCTTTGGTAATAGTAGCTAGCTCGAAGCCAACCGAGCTATCTTACGTCTTTTAGTTATCTTCTTCTCAAGCCGCGGATTGCTAGGTCCTCGCCTCGGCATCGTGGCCACGTGGCGCCATCCGGTGACGCGGTACTCCCTTCGGTCCGGTCATCTTACGGGCGATGCGCTTAGTACGTGCCATCCAGTAGTAAGCAAAGATAGAATCTATAAGATTGAGAACCTTAAAGTCGGCAAGAATAGGATTGATTTTACTTAGCCCAACCACTTTGTTTCGGGAATTAAATTTTTAAACATGTGAATTAAATATGATGCATGATCGGACCTACGGATCGAGTAAAATCTTTTAATCTTACATAAGCATACTTTTAGCAATATAGGGCAAAAGAGAAATTACATGATACTCCGCTTAAGACTTTTATAAATACCACTTATGGGGGCTACTAGAAAGAATTAAGACGGAGCGAGAAGCAATTTGGACTAAAAACCCTATTTTAGCATTTAGATCCAAAACATTTTGAAGTTTTTTTGAAAAGTATCTTGTAAGTATCTTTGTAAGTACCGCTCGATACCCTCGTGGCGTAACCTTCTAAATTATATGGCCCACAAGCACTGACCTTGTCCCTAAGACCTCAGTCAACCATGCTTATACACCATATAACCTAGAATGTTCCGTCGGGTGGATCCCGATAAACCACAATCACTCCAGGATCGATACTTACAGATACATCACAGTATTACAACAACTTTCATACAAAATACCAGAGTAGCGGAAGACTTTCAATAACTTAATTTACAAACGTTTTGTAAAACTTATACAAACTAGAGTATTATTACAACCCAGCGGAAGTATCATTATATAACTTTATTACACTCACTCAACAAAAGGTGCCCTGCCCAGAGGCCACTCAATTCACTCTTCATCGGTCACCTCTTCAACAACCGTCATGCAGCAAGGGCCGTAGCACGCTTGCCCATGCGGTTCACCTGCAACAGGGGTTAAACAAACCCTGAGTACAAAAGTACTCCGCAAGACTTACCCGACCAAAATTGGGGAGAAGACTCAGGAATGCTGGCTAATAGAAATCAAGGTGAGGCTTTAGCAAGATCAAAAGACTCTTTTTGCTAAAAAGACTAAGCCAGTCCTTAATGTATCAATCACTTGTCAAACATGTACCGAATTCAAAACTTTCCATACTCAACTTCCATTATTACTACGATGCTGGTGCGAGGATCACGGCTCCCGTATCGTGGAGCACACGACGATTCGAACCGCTTTATATACCCAGCTGGGGCTTCCTAGCCACACGATGTATGCAGGACCAACATCTTACATACATCAACTCACGCCCGGATTACACCCTACCAGAACGGAGGTACAGTACACCACCTCACTACGGCCGCTCGGTCACTTCGGCGGTGCGCATCGTAGAATGGGCACACGCACTTGTCCGTTCTAGTAAAGGATAGTCCAAGTAGAGCTTGCCGCCATTAGCATGCGACTAGTACTATCCAATAACCTCATGATCCAAGGGCCAAGCAACGAACGGTGCTTAACCGACACAAGTGGACGACACTACACCGGGCAGTAGCCCCTCCCCGATGCAAGTCACTCCACCGGCGCCTCGATTTACTCATCATCATGTTCTTGGGCGTACCCACGACCCGGCCAAGGTGAGAGGTAGGCGACAAAGCAACATCAAGTTTTCATAAATTCCCTTCGGGGGAGCATTGTTATCACAACTTTAGAACCAATTTATCAAAACCTATTCTAGTAGCAAGGCTAAGCGTGACTAAGCATTTCGAAATCAAAACAGGTATCCAGGATAATGTAGCAAGGTATGGTAAATGCATCAAAGTAGGATAGCACACAACTCCTACACCTAATGCATTATATCATCACATAAAATCATAAAAGCTTTCGAAATACAAGGATAGGTTTGAATGCATCCGGGGCTTGCCTTGGGGCTCGATGAAGTGAGGCTCAGCTACCCAATCACCAGGAGCAGATTCAACCTCTTCGGGAACAGGAGACGGCTCGATGCCCTCCTCAGATTCGACAGCTACACGATAGAGAATGCATGATTACAATGCAATAAATGAATGATCATGCAATAACGATGCAACGACTCTTAATCGATCTTGAGTACAACTTTCCTTCACGGTACCCTTATACTAAGAAGGTATAACTAGCGTCGACGACGACGGACTAGCGATACGCAATCAACATGAAATGCCGAAGGTCATCAGGGTTAATGACCTAGGGTCATCACTCAATCCCAAAATCAAGCAACCTTATTAGTGATTAAAGGTGATTACTAATTTATTGACCATTTTTACAGTCGTTGAAAGCTACTAATTACTTTGCTAAATGGAAGATTAATTAAACCCTAATTAACTAAAGGATTAATTACTTAAACATTAATTAATAAAGGGATTAATTAAGCATAATACAAAACTTAATCAAAACTTAACCAAACTTCATAATTAAGGTCATTAGCATCTAATTAGCACACAAAATCAATTTCATAATTTTTGGAGTTATATTTTAATTACTAAAAATCATGGAAGTTGCATTTATTAATTAAAGGAACAAATTTTATCATCAACAAAAGTTACTGAAAAACAGAGGTTAGCATTTTTCATTGATAGAGCATATTATGGAGAGCACTCACATATTTTTATTACATTTTTATCTGCCCAAAATAAATTACAACAAAAAGATGAAAACTAATATTTAAAAACATAAAAAGAAAAAGAAAACATCTTTTTTTCTCTGGCAGGCGAGCTCAGCTTGCGGCCCACGGCTCGCCGCGGCCCGCCGACGTCATGCGCGCAGCGCTCTCCTCCCCCCCCGGCCCAGCCAAGCCGTCCACGCGCCACGCGGCGGGGCCGCCGCAGGCGACGCCACAAGACGCGGCCAGAGCTCCCCTCTCTTCCTCGGACCGACGACCGGCGGGTCGGACGTCGGCTCCTCCTTACTCTCTTCTTTCTCCCGATTTGAAACGGCCGGCGGTTGTCACCCGAGCTCCGTTGGCGAATCCAACCACCAAACCGGTAGCACCAACGGCCGGCCCCCTCTAACGGACCTAACGAGCTGCCGACGCCGCTTCCACGACTCACGGAAGCGGAGGCAACGGCGCGGAGGCGGCGACACCACGGCCGCACCCGGCATACCAGCGGCTCAGCCGTGTCGACCGGATTGATCAAAGCAGGTGCGGGGCAAAGAGATGCTCACTCACCACGACCCGGTGCTGCGATGACTCGGCCGGGGGCGGAGCAGGGCGGTAGTAGTGGTGGAGGTGAGCTTCGGCGGAGCGGCCGAGGTGAGCGGGAAGATGACCCGGTGTGCGCGACCGGCACTTTCGCGACGGCGCAACCATGGGTTCAGAAGATGCGCAAAAAGGCGGCGGGCAGGATTGCAATGGCAATTGGAGGATGGTAGAGCAAAGGGCGTGAATTCGGCGGTGGAGTTCACGGTGGTGGTCGGCGAGGGAGGAGGAAGAAAAAGGAAAATCCGGCCGCCGCCATATAGCTTTTATAGGGCGAGATGGGGTGGACAGGTGGAGGGAACGTTCACGACGCCGTTGAGCTGGTCGGCAGCGCGCAAAAAACCGGAACGGCCGAGAACGGCCCGCGGCGGCCGCCGGCCGGCCGTCCGGCATGGGCACCCCCAGTGCAACAACGTAGCGAGCGGCACATTTCTCCATTTTCCAAATTATTTTCAAAAGTTGAACTGTTCATAAAAATCTTCCAAAATATCAATTGTGTAACTTTTCTAGCTCTACAACTTTGATTTAAGGAGTTTGGGCAGATTCCAAATAGTTTTTCAATTTGAACATCAAATTTGAAAAGGGGATAAAACCCTATCTTTTGGGATTTCAAGATTACTTTCAAATTTTGACTAAAAGATGAAAATCTTCAAAAATAAAAGTTGTTCTATTTCTCAATATCTACAACTTTCATTTAGGAAGTTTTTCATGAAACCAAATAACTTTTGAATTGTAGTTTAAATCTCAAAAGGGGACAATTTGAAATTCAAATTACTTTTGAAATTAATCCAAATTTTATTCAAAAACTTGAAAAACTTTGTATACCAAAGTTGTAGAGCTCAAAGAGATGCACAAACTGTATTTTGGAAGTTTTCTCAAATTTTGAATATTTTGAAGTGAAATTGTAAAGGGGGTAAAAACACTTTCAAAATCTCCCTTTTTGAAATGATTTTCAAATTGAATCTTTGGGCAAATAAATTATGATGATGTGGCACTTTTTAAACTCAACCAACAGTACACTTTCAAAGTACAAAGTTCATACTTTGAAATAGTGCTATTGGTTAGCAACTTTATTTAGAAAATTAATTATAGTTAGCTCACCAAAATTGAAAGTGAAATTCAAAACCCAACACTTAGCCTTCATGCTAGGGTTTGGGATTTGAATTCAAAATTCAAATTTGATTCTTTCTTTGCACCATTTGCTTTTAGAAAACTTGTTTGGTGTAGGAGTCGGGGTTAGGCAAACACTTGCAAACACCGGGGTTGATTTTAGTTGATTGCTTTTATTGATAAAAGTAAACATGTGAGCGAGGATTCAAATTATAAACATAAGCACATGTAATACAAAGGAGCTCAAACAACACCCTAGAATCGTAAACTCATTTTAATTGTTTGAATTAGGATTTTCTAATCATGAATGCTCATGCAATGATGATGATGATGACATGGCGGGTTTTGCTTAACGTAACACCGGGTGTTACAATGAAGTCAAAGCTACGATGCACAGGCACGCTCATTATGACGTCCCACGCAGGCCCCTGAAGAGGCAGACGTCCCCTCCTTCGCCAAGATCGAGGAGCCAACTCCACAGAACGGCGCCCGCCATCGATAGTCTTGGCGCCGTGGAACGGGCCGCCGCCCTCACCCAGGGCCTCGGAATAGTGAGAGAAGGAGTCCACACTTCACCTGGGGCTCCGTCTTCACTGTGGCACGGCAGCGTCTCGCCTTCATCGGCAAGAAGCTAGAGGATGGTCGCGCCCCTGCGGACTACAACATCCAGAAGGAGTCCCGAGGCCTCGGCCAGATAAGGCGGCGCCCACCACCGTCCTCCCTGTTCAAACACTGTACCGCAGGGTCCCGTCCAACCCCCTTCCGGCTATAAAAGGGGGAGAGACGGGGGTCACGTAGAGGACAAGAGAACATCACAACCAAGCAAGTTTTGCCATCTCCTTAGCACACACCCACTCATTTCTCACGAGACTTGGGACCAGGCTCCCTCTCTCCACCAAACTTGTAAACCCTATCTACAGGCACCTTAGTGCAAGATAATACAATTCCTTCTTGTGACCCTCTTGCACACCATCCGGGGTTGGGAGCACGCACGCAAATTCACTCGTTGGTACTAGGACCACTAGTTTTAGCACCGACAATATTCATTATTATATTAGTCATTAATCATTTTCTATATACTCTCTCTATTCTAAATTATAGGTTTTTGATTTTTTTTTTAATTTTAAGTTTGACATCGGTTTATTAAAAAATTTATAAATTTATAAAAATATAGTTAAATCATTAAAAAAACTGTTACTAATAAAACAAACATGGTGGCGAGCATGGGCGAGATGCATGCGGTGAGCCCAGCCTAAACTGTGACATCTGTGACGAGTGACGCGAGTCAACCGCGATGCTCGTCAGCGGCCATGGATAAGCAGGAAGCTAGCCGCGGCCCACGGGCATACTGGACTTGATCACCTAATGACAGTTTCAACAATGTTAAAAAATATAGCCTACACAATATTTTCTTAGGTACTCCCTCCGTCCTAAAGAGAAGGTCGTTCTCGCTTCCCGAGAAATAATTGCCAGTAATTTTTATAAATACTAAATATCATCAATTAGTATCATAATTAGTATTATCGGAAAGATCTTTAGATCTAGTTTTTTAACAAATTTATTTAGAGATATAAATATTATGCGTATTTTCTATAAATTGAGTCAAACGTGTGGTACGAACACCTAAAACGTCATCTATTTTGGGACGGAGGGAGTAAGAAAGAAAGTAGTTTTTTCTATAAAGAGCTAAGCTCATACACTTCTCTATATAATTATATGTATCCATGTTCACAAATTTTTGTATACTAACATGTTAATTATTTTATTTTGGTTCCGTTTAAGCTCATACTTATAAGTTGCTGATTGACAGTGTTGCTTTGCTATGGAGTATGGACGCCAGCCGACGGCGACCAATGCGTTCCCTGTCTAGCGCGCGCTGCTGGCTGCGGCAGATGTAGGAGCTCGGCGAGTCAGGAAGAGATGCATGAGCGCACAACTGCACGTCTGCACAACAGCACAAGTATAGTAGTGGCAACTGGCAGCGCAAGTAGCATGAGTTCACGGATCAGAGAAGCAAGTTAGGCAGCTTTAATACACATCAGGACGCTTTTCCTTAAAAAGAAATAGATACTTCTTCAACCTCCAATAAAATGGAGGCCGGAGAGTGCCTCTGGCACTGTTTGGTGGTACTGTTCATGGGGTCCGTTAGTACTGTTCGGCACTGTTCACGCGGGCCCCACCACTGTTCATGTGGCCCCACCTACACTGTTCACTGTTGTTTTTTTTCGCCCTCTCTGAACCGGCGCAGCGGAGCGCGCCCATCGACTTAGTAATAGATACATCGGCATATGCTTCGTAATTTATACAGTAACTGTACTAGCTAGTTAATTAGTTATGCTCGGTTGCCCTTCCAGTCTTCCAGTTCGAGAGCTGTGGTGTGCTGACGTGCTGTGGTGTGCTGCGTCTGCCTTCACCGCGCTGTTGCAGGGGAATTCTGCTTCTGAATTATCCTTAAGATCCAGCTAAAGATCTTTGGATCCAATTCTGACTAGATTCCGGACATGTGAGATGTCGAAACAGGTTTATATACTACTCCCTCTGTTCCAGAATATCTGTCGCTTCGCTTTCCGAGAAATAAATGCCGGCAATTTTTATTAATATTAAATATCATCGATTAGTATCATAATTAGTATCATCGGAAAGATCTTTGAGTCTAGTTTTTTAAAAAATTATTTAAAGATATAAATACTATACATATTTTCTATAAATCAAGTCAAACTTGTGGCACGCATCCCACGGCGACACTTATTTTGAAACGGAGGGAGTACTCCATTATTTACTCATTGCCAGCAACTCATCACTTGTTTTATTCCCTCCATCTAAAAAAAAGGTCTTACAAATTTATTAAAAATATATTACTATCATTTATATTTCTAGAAAGTAGGTTT